>JAYKAV010003352.1:26005-319347 GCA_035582835.1 Phoebastria nigripes
GAGAAAAAAAAGAAATAACCCACAATAAAAACCTCAAAACAAAACTGCTGTAGTTTGCTGGATGTTTTTCATCCTGTAGATCATTGCTAACGAGTTACCGGCAGTGTTTGGGTGAGCAGACTTGTCTGACTTGATTGCACCATGTCAGAAATGTGCAGCATTGCATGATCTTTTGTATCTTTGATTGTTGAGGATAGAGCGGGCAGGTGTGCGGCGTCCAGAGGAGGCAGTGCAGTGCTGTATGGAGGTACCTGACCGAGCTGCTCCCACTGCAGTATCTGCAGTTGTGCGGTGTGGCACTCCACCTGATTAATTTGGGCACCTTGCTAGGTTAGCATGTTTATACTGCTCTTGGTACTCAAGCTAGCTCATTCTGAATTAGCTTAGGTATTTCTGCATAGTGTTGCACAGTGGCTTCTTGTAAAACCAAGAGAGGGTGTGGACTAACTGGCTTTAAGAACATTCTCCTTCCCAAAGATGGCTCTTGCTAACTTTGCACCACAAGCTGGTCAGATAACGGCAATTCTCACATTCAAAATTTGCCTTTGCAAAATGCAGAGAGAGTCAGTCAAAATATCTGAGATGTTGCTGTCTTTGATCACAGCTGACCCAACCTCAAAAATCCTCATCCTGAAAGCTCTCTGAAGACGGATTTGTCTCCAAGAATGATTTTGGGTTCAGTAAAATTGCATGTTTCAGTGAAATGGTATTTTTTCTCGCCAGCTTATTTATATTTATCATAATTGTCTCACTGTGATGCCTCCTATTCATTTGCTGGATCCACTTGTCTTGCATCTTGTTTTAGGGTAAGCCTGCCTTTCAAGAATATGCATGATTGGTACCATAGGAATAGTTTTCATGTGCTTGCAAGAAGTGCATTGCTAAGCAAAGTAAGCAGGGAGGCTAGGAGAGATGAGTGGAGAATGACTACGTGAAGAAAAGGAAAGAATTAAAACAGATGGCAAGCAGTTAATCAAATAAACAAAGATCCTTTTTTGAAATTTCTTTTTTTTTTTTTTTTTTTTTAAAAATAATCTCAATCTTAAAATGATTGCACTGGCCAACCCTTGATACTTTTCTGTCTGATTAGAGCTGGGTTGTAGTGGCCATGATGAGTTACCACAACAGTTTATTATTGGCATTGTTAACTAGTGTCCCTCATTAAATTAAACTAAAAGGGGCAGGGAAGGGAATCTTTTCAAGGTGTTCCTCAGCTTATAATTATTTAAATTTATTTTAAAGGATAAATTTATTTTAATTTATCAGAACGTCCTTGTCCTGAAAATAAAACCTCTTCAGTTTTGGTGGTTTTTTTTTTTTTCCCTCCTTCTATAAATTCATGCTTTGAGGAGAGTTAATTTACTATGCAAAGATTTTTTGAAGGTCATATTCAGTGCCATTAGCATTGTACAGAGGACCTTTGAGAATAGCTGTTTGCCTGTGCAGGTATTTCTGTGGCCCTGTGTTGCTCTATGTACTAGATGCTATTTATCTACCAAAACAGTAGGCACCTTTCTGTCCACTGTATCTAGATACGAGAGATGAAATTACTGTATATTAAAATACAAAGATATCAGAAGGGAGCTATCACTTTTTTCAGTCCTGGCTTGCAAATCTATAAAGAAGGCCAATTAGACGTGGGTGGAGAAGGAGCTCCAGAAGGGCTGGATCTTTGAAGGAAATACTGCTTTGGAGAGTTTAGTAGAAATATGATCTGCTGGGCTTGTTTTGTCTTTCATTCTGTGAAAGTCTAGTGAGAAATTAGGTGACGTGTTTCTGCATTTGCTGTAGAGGATGAGTTTTCTTGAGGACACAGACCCATAAGGTGACAGATCTGTCCGGCGATGGGGAAAAAATAGTTTGCTTCCGCATAACACAGGAGTAGAAACTATGCAAAAAAATACTTAAGGATTCTGAAAGGTTTCTCTCAAGATAATAGCTCTTGTCCTGGGATTCCTGTAGACCTTTTAGTACTATGTAACTTTCCTTCCATGACCGTAGGTCCTAGAAATTGCACAGGGGAACAAAGCAAAAATATGTTTTTCTTCACAGGAGAAAAGCTGTGGGGGGGAACACTGGGGTCAATTCCAGTTTCCTACACTTTTGGCTATTATACATCACACGGTTAAACCACAAAATCCCCATATTATCTATAAGCATGTGACGTAGACAACAGAAGGTGCCAAATACTTCCTCACACCCTTGAAAGAAAGGTGATGTAAAAAAGAAAAAACAGGCCACAACTGTGAGTCTAGAGTTACATTTGTGCACCGTTTGGGTAAGAAAGTGTGATATAAGATCATCTAGCTCCTTTTTTAAGTAAGTCTGCTCTGAGTTCATTTTGTGTTGAGAGCAGGTTTTCCCCTTCCATCAGGCAAATGCCATGTGTGTGCTCCACACTGACGAATACCAGTTCTGCCACATGTTTCATGGGAAACAGCACATTAAGTTACTCCTCGTTGTAACTTTCCTTAAAATCAAGTACAAACTATGTATCAGTCACCATAAATAAATAGAGAAACCTCTGAGATTAGAACCATCTGTGTTCTTTAGAGGGGAAAGATGTTCTCCCAGTGTATCCTACATCTGCCCATGCCCCTTTGCTTTCACAACCTGTTTTTATTTATGATTATGGCTGCCCAGAAGAATAGTCTGGTGCCACACTTGCTATTGGTTTACTCAGTCTTTTGGCTGGGAGAGTTGAGTTATAAAACTTCCTTGTTTTATAGCACTTTACTGACTCCCACCATATTAATCTGTGATTACATTTGGATGGTCAAAGACCCAGCACTACGAGGGTAAGGATGAGGAAAGAAGTAGGGGAGACAGTTAGCATGCACCTTATTTATCTAGCATGCAGTTTATTGTTATAACATGGCAATATACCCATCAAAAGCACTGGTACACCAGTCTGAGGTTCCAGTATGGTATACTGAAGTATAGCAACTCAATATGAGGATTGCGAAGGCTCCCTGAGCAAATACGTTGTTCAAAATGTCACCACAGTATTGACTGTGAATAGCGTTTGAACAGAGCAGAGAGAAGTAGTAACTAAAAGCCGTTACCTGATGGAGAAAGGTCGCCAGTAGCTCACGGTGTATGCTGCAAGTCATGTCCTCGCAGCTAAACCTGGGACTTCTCCTGGATCTCACAGTTAGGATTTCAGAGCAGTTTCTTTCATGGGGGTTGCTTGGGTTGCATTCATCTGGCCCCCATTTCATGTTCTTGTATCTGCTCACAGCTCGTCTGCTCTGTTCCTGCTTGAGGGTTCCAGGCAGCAGCTTGTGCTTGCTCCTCAGATCTGGAATTGCCATCCAGCATATGGTTGTCTTCACCTGGTCTGATGCATGTGTACACATCTGCGATGTGGTAAGTGCTGGCCCCTGATCTGAGATCACAGCTATGACYATCGCCTATTGCATGGGAATCTACTATGTTGGAACTTAAAAAAGATAGATGTGGAAAGATAGAGGTAGATACGGAAATTGCTCCTTGATAGTAGAGAAACACCGCCATGGCATCTTGCATTGCTGTTTTTTTAGTGTTAGACTTGTGTGAGGAAGCAGAAAGCTTGTCATTCTGTGGAGCTGGTGGTTTGGTATGCATCACCAACCACTTAGTCCCTTAAAATATGAAATGCTGCAAATGCTCCATCTGCAGAAGTCATAACACCATTGATTGGCAGGGCTGTTCTGAAGATGTTGAATGGAGCCAGATGAAGGTAACCCGAGATCCTCACTGTAAGCCTTTTGATTCAGAACCACATTTGATCGATGTTTACACTTGATGCGTGGTGGAAATAGTTTGAGGGGAATGCCATAACTCTCTTCAGACTGTGCTGTTCAGCTATTGGCATTAGGTTGTGTGGTTGAGACTTACAGTCGTCTTGCATCAGCTATGCTGCCTCTAAATTAGCTGAAGGAGAAATCCAAGGAGAGTCTCTCTGACATTGTTCTGTTTTAAACAATGCGCTCAAAATTATAAATATTCTTGACTATTCCTGTTGTTTGACCTGAAAATGACACAAGGTGCAAATGTGACACCTTGCAGTCTATTGATGGTGGGAGAAGAATCCCACCTCTGCTTTGCATTTTGTTGGATGTGGGAGCAATTGTGTACTTGTAGTCTGAGTAGCTTTATTATTTTATTTTATTGTATTTTATTTTATATCATGGAAACGAGGAAGAAGGAACAAAAGTAAAATATCTACAGGGTAACTTCACTGTTGCAGAAACAAACAACAAAAAAGGTTACAGCAACTCAGAAACTGAAACAGCAGTTGTTTCTTAGTAGCGGTAGATACTTGGGCGATACCTAAAAAACAAGTCATTAGAGCTTCTTTCCTTTGTGAACTACAGTCTTCTGCCTCAGAAATGCCTGTATTCCCAACTGCTTCTCTGTCTGTTAAAACGAATAATGTGGGCATATGATTTGAGCCCTGAGACTTAAAGGATGTCAGCATGTACCTGAAATTAGGCATGTGTATGTGTTTTGCTGAGTAAGGGTGTCCTAGYCAGGTATTTAAATTTTAAATGCATTGGGGCCTTCACTCATAAAGTAAGCAAATTTCAACCTAGACAGCAGTGAGAGGAATAAACATTAAGCTCAAAACAAATTGTTATCAAAGTAGCTCTTCAGACTATGTAGAATTGCACGTTAAGATGGGCAGAGCATCTTTAAAATCCTTTTGCAGTAGCTAAGAGCTTATACATTAGCTTTCATGAGAGGCATTACAGATGTCTGTGAATATTATATAAACAGTAGCCTGTTTGCAACAGTTTATAAACCTAAATATTTTATAAGAAAATACTGAACATTTAACTCGCCTTGTATTTTTTATGCAGCAATAAAAACACCATTTTTATCAAAAGATGCTGGAAAACCTGACTAATAATGTGACACTTTGTTATAAACTAGGAGGAAAGTTCACTGGTCTAGAATTAATAAGGTGTGTAATCTGTACAGGAATTTCTACGCTACAGGGGGAAACAGCTAACTTTGGCTTTGCTTGCTTTTGCATAAAGATGCATGTAATTTATTTGTGAGGATGCTCTCTGATGTATCTTTATGTCTCTGTGGCTAAAGAGGTTTCAGTGGTCTCCAGCTGGGCATTGCTTGGAAAATGAAAATACCACGTCCACACTTGATGTGATATACGCATGGCATTGCATGCCCTTGCCAAGTGACCTTCCTGCAGGAGGCAGGAAACAGCAAGTTTTAGACCCGAACATACTCTCCCAAAATATAGGTACTCGAAGCATGCTTTGAGGAAGCTACAATGAATTGCTTGAATCCAAAATTCCCAGATGGATTCCAGGAGGAATAATTCCCCCAATGACAGAAGTACCAAAGGCCTTTGGCTGTATTCCCAAAGGCATTTCATTCCCATTTTCACACATGATATGGGCACGCAGGGGTAGCATCTCAAAGGATGTGCATGCCCTACTGTAGCAGACCTCAAAGTCTCACCATCTCTTTAGCAGAATTAACTGTTCTGAGAAATCACCCGACCTGAACACTTAGGCAGACCAGAGGTAATGCTGGACAGGGAGGAGAGTGAACTCCAGGAAGAGGAGAATTATTTACCTTCTACAATGGAAAGCTCTCAGCTTCAGCGTAGGAAATTTAAGGGCTGCCTTTGTTCCCCTAGAGCTTGTCAGGACACTCTGTGGTGGGGCTTTTTGGGGACAGAGTTCATGTGTTTAAAGGGGAGCTACATTCCCAAGGTGGAGAAGTGTAAATCCATGAGCGAGTGAGATTTAGGACATAACCCTTGTTTTCCACAGTTTGGCTTAACATTTCCAGCAGGAATGCAACAGCTTTACCCCCTCCAAGGAGAGCAACTGTGTACTATTAAGTGAAGGACCATGTAGGCTTCTGGGCGAATTTTAACATAGGTGTACTAGGTGGCCACGATTTTTCAGAGCTATCAGGCTTAGGTAGCAGCTGAATAGAAGTTTTGAAAATCACAACTTGAAGGACTAGTTAGGAGGAGGAAGAGTTTCAACWTCTAAGTCTTTTCAAAGCCATACTTTGTTGTAAGGTCATAGTTTTAGTTTTTTATGTCTCTGTTGCTGATTAATTTTATTGTTCTGACTTTACTGATGATTTAATTATTTTTATTGTTTTTATTGCCTAAATATCTTTATAAGGCTTGACTTTTAATGCAAACATTCACTTGGCTTTCAATAGAAATTTAGCTTCTAATTGCGTAGGTATTTAAAGGTTGCTTCCTTTCTATACCAGAACAGTTGCCCATGAGTGTTGTTCCATTAGAGATAGCAATGCCTCAAGAAAAAGCCTTCATCAGCAAATGCTATGAGTCAAGTTAGGATGACACAGTGGTAGAAATGATTGGCACTCTCTAATTGTCACCACTGATGAAGTGAATGTGTGTAACAGCAGGAGAAATGTTGCAGTTCTCCATGATTAGTAAACCTGAAAGGTCTGTAGATAAGGTCTTACACTCTTATCCTTTGTTTTCTCCAGAACGCAGCAACCCATCTATGGTGTAATTCCATTTGCAAGGCTGACTGCATATTTTTCCACTCCCAAATTTGCATAACACTTGGCCACTTAGGGCAGAAGAATGAACAACATCTGAGATTTCCATTTTGAATTATTTAGGAATCTGTCTTTACTCACTGAGTGCGTAAGGCTATCCCTAAATGACCAGCCTGCACGAGGAGTGAAAGAATTCTCTTCTTGTCCCCTAAAAGGAGACCACAACATTAACTGCAAGGATCCAGAGTTACAGGATATTTGTACCTCTTAATTCTTCCAGGAATCCTGGAACTGGCTTTGCTTAATGGAAGATCATGTGTATTGAAGGGGAAATTCCTTTCAGTTCTGCACAGACATCAGGTCAAAAGTTTGTACTGGCCAAAAATGTTATTGCAGTTGACTAGGGCAGGCTGAAAAATGGTGGCCAAGAAAATGCATACTCTGGAATAAATGATATGGTTGATGTGGCCAGATCTCACACAAGTGTATGTCAGGATTAATTCCTTGGTGGCCTACAGTTATTTCCACTTTACATTGGCATAAACAACGTAGAAAATAAGGTCAGTATTTGTGCCATCTACAGAGCAAATATCAGTGCCAGCCTGAGTGGTGCAATGTTTTTTGTCTGTGTTTTTCCTTGAACAGCAGCATGGCTTCCTTAAGGCACGGAAGTGTCAGAAAAATCTATCACCAGGCTTGTCCCTATAGCTTTAAGTGTTTTGCGATCAGTTCTTTCCTAGAATTGTATTTCTGTATTTCTATTTTGAATAATTCAGGAAGCCATCCAATCTCCTTTGTCCAATGAGTATTTCAGGCCACCAATAAGTCACAAGGCTGCAAAGGGTGAGAGTGAGTTCTTCACACACACACCCCCACACACACCGATTTTTTTTTTTTTTTTAACAAGGTTTATTACCTCCATTTGACAAGTTGGAAGCTGAGACATCAAAACACTAAATGACTTGGCCAAGGTCATACAGGAAATTTGGGATGGAGCACCAAACATATGATTGCTACTGGTTTCCAAGCCAGCTCTCAAACCACTGGACATCCTTCTTAATTTCCAGTCTTTTCTGGAGCTGCTACCAACTTTCTGGTCCAATTCCTCAACCACATCGTACCTCTTTTTTCCTTCTTTTGTAAATAAAGCCAACCTCGCAAGGTGACGTACCAAAGCAAAATCAGTAGGTACGTAGTAATTTCCTCAGCCAGTTTCACTTCTTTCAATCACAACTTGTCCACCAACAAATTTATTCCTTGCTTGGAGCACTCAACTGAATCATTTCTATTCAAAAGTATCTGTTAGCACTTTGCTAAGCCTCAGACTGAACATCTTTGATCCACCCATTTCAAGATTAGACAGATGACAGAACCCAAACTCTAGATCCAAAAACATCCATGTTTTGGAGGTATATTCAAAGCCCAAGCCTGGATTCGGCTCTCAACAGGGTTACTTTGATCTGGCTTCAGATCTGAATACTGTGTCCTGTGACATCTCTGTTTCTAACACAAAATCTTGTGTTCCTATCTCTGCGAGAGCTCTTAGCCTTGGTGAGTGCCTCAGTGCACCTTGTGTGGGAAACGACACCTACTGATCCTCTCAAACTTCATTCAGGTGGTGGTTCACGTGCAGTGGGTTTTTTTTAATGGTTGATTATTTATTACTTACCTGGAGGCCTAGAGAATTTGGGGTTTTGACAGAAGTAAGTGTGCAAGAAATCCCGCTGTTGCATGTCGTTCTCGTTGTGCTCTCCCTCTTGCCTATTTTCCATGCAGGGTGTGCAACTGCTTCCCACTTCCTAGAAATCAAATCACCACCGCTCCTCCCCGTTTCTCTCCTGTCCCCACATGATGAGAACATTGTATGGTTTTTTTCCCCATGGATGGGAAAGCCAGGGCAAGCTTGGTACTGTGGTCTTTTGCACTAACAGCACTTTCGTGGCAATTCACTCTTTCCAGGGAATTATTCTAGATTTATTCACCACAAAGCATCCAACCATAACAACTCAGTAATTTTAAGGCCTAAGGAAAAAATGTAACAAGATGTTTAAAAATTTTGGTTTGGGATAATTGGGAGTTGTTTATATCCTTGTGCTGCTGATTATGTTGTCATATACTACCATTACTGGTGTCCTCAGGAACAGGATTATCTTTGCTTGGAAACAAAGCCTCTGTTTTAACCACTTAAATGCTGTTAATGTAGCTGATAAATGGGAGGAAAAATACTCCCCTGCTGTTACTGGACCTATCAGATGCTCAAAAATCATAGTGATGAGGGTTGAATAAACAGATAGATGGATAAATGAAAGATACTCACTGTAAGTTTTATGATAAAACTACCAGGGCACTGCAATTTTTCTTTAGAGCATTTAGGGCAGAGTCTCACCCTGCACAGCAAAATACAGCTCTTGCTCTTCCTGGGTTTGAAAATAACTTTCTGTGCATTCAGCTCATACCAGGCTTTCCAAGCTGTATCTTCCTTGCGTTTTATACCCTCCGGTTATTTCTGTATGAATTTGGAATTCACATCTCTGGCTCATGGGTTTTCCCCGGCTCACTGAAATGCCAGGGCTGCCCATGAAGTCCAGTGGATGCTTTTTGTAATGAAAATGTGTTGTATACGATATGGGGCTTGACAGTACTGCTTCTCCTCAGGTTCCCTGTGACAGCTGGAACTGGTATTTCCCCCTGGAAAGGACTGTACTGAACGGGCTGGGGCTAAATGCTCTTTACAGTACTTTGACAGTTAAAAAGAAGTTTAAGTACAAATTACATTTGCACTCATAAGACTTTTTTAGATTTCCAGAGTGGCATATGAAAGCTTTCCTGTGAGTGTTCTGGGTTTTGTTGTTTTGTTTTCTTGGTTTGGTTTGGTGGTGTGTGTGTTTTTTTTGGTTTTGTTTTTGGTTTTTTGTTGTTGTTGTTTTTTTAAAGGCCCTGTCAATAATATGAATAATAAGTTCTAATGTTTTGTACCAACTTCCAGCCTCTCTGAGGTTTTCAGCAGTAATTTCCCTCTGATTTCGTGGGAACTGGGACCTGGAAGGCAGCAAGCTAGATGCACTTTGTCAAGAGAAAACGTTGTCTTCATCCAGAGTTTTCGTAACATCTAATTTAAAGTGCATCTTGAATTTTTTGGGGAAAAAAAATCTCAACAACTGTAGAGAGGAAAATGAGCCATTTCCTTAGCTTGAACCTGCATGAATTAGTGGTAAAGTGTTGATCTCTAAACTTGCAGTTTCTGAACCATAAAATCTCTTTATTTCACCCTATAAAAGAACATTTTAACTTATATGGCTATTTAAGTTTAAAAGCTATTAGAGAAGTGGGTGGGGAGAGGAGAAGAAGAAGCTTGAATCAGTAATTCAAGCTTGCAATACAATCTTCATCTGCTGCATAGCTTGCATAGAAATCCCCTTCAATGTGGATTTTCTGTGCTTGTAGCAGTCCCACCATACAGGAAATATACAGTATATATTTCCAACATTATCCATAATTGTAGTAAAGCTTATAAAGCAATCCGTTCCTTGTGTATTCCTGGTGATTGGCAATAACTGGATATTCTTAAGTATGCATTTAAAGAAGGAAAAACATAACAAGAGCTGGCAGAAACTAGCATCTGCAGTGACTTTCCAAAGGGAGTTGGGGGGAAGGTCTTTGTTAATATGTTCTTACTGCAGGAACAGCAACAGCTTTGATGGAAAACCTACCTACGTACCTACGGTTTCTCTTATACCTGAATTTCAGGTTTTTTTGTGTTTCCCTACAGATTGAAAGTGTGGGGGCTAAAACCGAGTCGATCAAGTACCCCCTTGGGTGGGCAGAACAAAGTCACAGCACCCTCGGGAGAGAGATGGCGTGTGACGAGGAGGGACTGCTTCGTGCTGTAGACAGGGCAGGGATGGAGGAAGCCTRGGTCCTGCTGCAGCACCCTCCCTGCTACGCTGTGGCTTGTTGTATCCTGAAGAAAGCAAAGAGGGGCTTGTGCTGCTTCAAACATAAGGTGGGTGTTTGTCCTTTGTCCGAGGGTGGAGCACAGGGAGGGAAGGCTTCTTGCGCAGGCTCTGATGCTCATTCTCACACACACACACACACACACACACACGGCTGTTTGCAAGCAGCAGCCTTGCTACAGCAGTCACCTTCAGTGAAAGGGAAGAGAGATTTTGATTCTCCCCCTGCAAAATTGATAGAAAATTGTCAACGCTTTGAGAGGCTGTGCTTCACTTGAGCTGTGCAGGCCCTTTCTATACTAACTATCCCTGAACTTGCAGTACCTTGCTAAAAATAGTTCAAAGCGTAACCGTGAGTTCCCTGAACTGTGATCCTACCAGTTCTGTATTATTCGACTCACCATTCCTTTGAAAGTATTCATCCTTCCCCTCGTAAAACTTAAATCAGCTCATTCTTTGGTCCAAGAGTTGACATCATTATGATGTTACATCCTAGGTAATGGTGTGAGACCTGGAAAAGCATTCACAGCAAAACCACGCGGTGAATTGAATTTGCAGTGCCTCAGCCCTCGCTTGCAGTCTAATGTCCCTCCCGCCGTCCGTGTTTACTTGTACTTTTAAAACCTGTCTGGTTCCTTGGAAATACCCACAGTAACACAGCAGCACGCTGCTGAGGATCTATCAAGGGTCTTTTTAATGTTCCCATTTTTCTTTCCATGACCCCATTTGTTTTACAATGTTTGTGAGAGCAAAAGTGATTGTTTTACCAAATTAAGCTAGTTTTCTTGCCAGGAACAGTGGCTAGGATCTTGTTGACAGATTTGGRGAAGATTATTCTTTCAATACATTTTGAGTGAATTTTCTAAGGATGTCTGCCATATACTGTTTCCAAACTCAGACCACATTTAACTGTTTAATATTATACAGTGACAGGGACAAATTAGCACCTTTCATTTTCCTATCAAAATTAACACATCCCAAGAAGACATTTCAAGAGCTACAGATCTCTTATTTAGAAATAAATGTAGGAAACTACTTAAATATGTTGAACTCAAAATCTTGGCCCAAATAAAGTTTGAGAGTTTTGTTATTGATTTCAGAAGCCTCAGAATTTTCCCTGTTTTGGTTACGTGTGTTTGGAGTTACCTTTTCTCTTGTGTGTCTTTTATGTGATGATTTTTTTCTTTTTGATGGAAATCTCTCTTCACAGTCTGCTCTGAACCCCATGTCTCATCCCTTTGCTCGAGGACTTCCTCACGGGCATGAGAGGGCTTTTTGGTTTGGTGTGTCCCCCCCCCTACCCGCCTCTTTCATGCATAACTTGGCCTCTGGGTTTGTATGTTTTTCCATCTTCCTCTGAAGCATCTGGAATTGGCCACAGCTAGAACTGGGCTAATGGGCAGGGTGCACAGATGCTGCTGGTGGTAGTGAGAAGCTCCTCAAGCTCCTGGCTGGTGTGTATTGCCCACGGTCACACCGGCAGAGATCACTGCAATTTGCTTTGTTGCTGTGCCTCTCTCTAGTGAAGGACACAGCTTTCCCCCAAGCCACTGGTGGTATTCAAGGCTTTTAGTCTTTTGTGCTAAAAGTCTGAAGTTTGTTATAAGGTGTTGGAGGTTCCTGGATGGCGTGTGTTTAGGTGGATGTTGGAGCTGAAGTTCTGACTTTAGCATCATGATTGCTGCGATGGCAGGGGTGAGATGATCCAGGCGGTGCTTCTAGCTGTATGTTGCCATGCTGTTGGGGGATGTGATGCTCTATAGGGCCATTTTTGCTGTCACATGAAATGACTCTTTTGATCAGTTGTGCTCATTRAAGCTGCTGTGCAATGTAGGTACATGAAGATTCATGTTCTTTCTCCCAGGTTTGGTCYGTGCAGATACCTTGGGTTAACAGAAGAGGGAATACGAATCCAAGTCAATATGCCTGTGTATTTCACTTTTCTGTCTGAGAATATTAAGGCCAGATTCTTTATACTAAGCCCATTTGCAATATTCTGGCAACATAAAGATGCCTTAGCAGGAATGTAAATTAAAGCCTCTTTATACTCTTAATAGTGTTTGTAGTTTCACTTGGCTGCAGTACAGGAATGACACATGTCTATACAAATGGCATTTGCCATCCTGTTGATGGCTGCTGATATTCTTCGTGCTTCTACCCCCTAACTAACTAAACCACGAGTCTGCTGCAGTCACAGCTTTCCAATCTCCTTAAAATTTGCTGTTTTCTTGAAACATCTAAACCAGGATTTAAGATTAAAGTAATTTTCCTGTCCTTTCTTCACCACGTGATGACCCTGTATGTGTCTGTGTGAATCTCTACTAAATGTCCRGTTCTGCAGTGCCCAGCCAGATTATTCTTACCATGTATGTTGCTTAAATTGGGGAGGAAGGTTTCTTCATCTCAGTATGCCTTGTACAAGGCAGAGCACCCTTTTMTTTTTCGGATTAAGAAGAATAAAATCTCTTGGGAGAAAACCTATATTATGGGCTCTCGGAGCAAAGACCTCGTGTATTTTACATTAAATCATCCCAGCTTGTATGTGTTCAGGTCCTTTTTCATTTCTAACCACTAAGACTTTTTGTACCAGTACCACACCTTTAAATGGGTATTGTTGCTGCAAGAATGAAGAACGTTCAAAAGCCCAACAGTTTAAAGAGCAAAGAAATGAGGGACCTGAAGTACAAGGCTTGTAGAGAAGCTGCGTGTGAACTATACAGACTTTGGACAAAATGTCAATATCAGTATCTACTTAATATATTTCAGAGAAAATACTGCTTTTGTAATGTCTGAAAGCATGTATAAACATTTTATTAGGTCCACGGTTGTATTCTGACTGTAAGGTCTTGTGCTAAATTACCACATGTTCAACAGTGCAGGGCTCAGAAGAGTCATGAAAAAAAGCCTTCAAGAAGAATCCAAAATGAGTTTCTGTTTGTTTGGACATTTTGTTTTGTTTTTTTTTAAATAAATGTTTAGTAAGTGATGACTGTGAAGTGCATAGCCTTGAGACTGCCATAGAAAAAAGCATAATGCTGTTCCCCCTCACGGAAATCTGGAGCTCTCCAGTGGTTCAAGTCTCCCATTCCTGCCTTCTCAAGGTCATGAGAACTTAGTCCAAAACCTGTTTGTGGTCTAGGACTGACTGTTAGCTTGTCCGAGTCTTAGTCCCTATTGATTTTAAAAGGAGAAAATTACACATGGAGAGAATAGAAGGAAAAGAAATGCCTCTAGCAAACAAAAATGGCAGTATTTAGAGCTGCTAAGGAGACTGAGATCTTAACATAACTTACGTAGGGGAGAAAGCTTAAGGGTCTCGGTGCAGGTGAAATGGCATAACACTTATGAAATGCAAATATTTAYAAGATTTTCTAATTTAGCAAATGGACTCTTAAAAGCTAAGAGATGGATAGCCTCCCCATGTATAACAAAGAACGTGGTAGCACTCTGCAGACTTTCAGAGAGCACAACATATAGTGCAATAGCATTTCTGCAGRAAGCTCTTATCTCCTCTATACTCTTAAGTCCTCCCTATATTCTTCCCGTAGATGGTGCGAGTGTTCACTGCCACGCTTTCTATCCAGACCAGCTGTTCACTACGTTTCTACTTCTAAATCTCATCTGAAAGTATATTTTTCTGCATTTCTAGATTAAATATTCTTCCTGTGTTGATAGGTGACTGTGGAGGAATTTTCTGAGTGACTGATAAGATAAAGCTACCCTTTTTGGGAACAGCTTGCATGAGGAGCATTGTACAGTTGAATGGGGTTGTTAGAATTTAATCTGTCTGGTTCTGTCACCGAAGCTCAGCTGTCACGGGTTGTTTACTTATCACACTGCATTGCTATTTTCTGAAGGATAAAATATTCCAAACCCAAACAAACTCATAATTCAAGAAGAAAGAAGGCCTCTGCTGAGTATCAGTTGCCCTCCGTGCAGAAGAGGGGAGCCGCTTGCTAAGAKAGAGGCTTCTCCTGAGCCCTCGTTAGTTCCTTGCTTATTGTGGTCTGGCAGTGCCCAGGCTGCCGAGCTCGAAGCCGATGACAGGGGAGATGATAAAGTGTCTGCTGAAGCTGTACATGGCTGCGGGTCACTGCCTCGAAATGTGAGAACAAAATGGGTCCGAGCACTAATGACTTTCAGGTGTGCGCGCCAGGGCCTGTCAGGGCAGTCAAGGAATTAGTGCTTGGCACAAGGCGCAGACCTCTTGGCTGCCAAGTTAAACATAAATGGGGCCTCATGTAAATAAACAAGGGCAAAGTGAGCTTTTACTCACACTAGATTGTATATCAAGCTCGTACACACGCATCGAGCCCATCGCATGCACGCACATGCAACAACCCCCTCCTAGGGCAATAAGGCAAGAGTGGATATTACAGCTGTGAAAGGCGGGGGTGAGGGGAGCTCCCCAGCACCATTTCTCATTTACAGGCAAATGGGACAAGGTCCCTACCTTGCTAGAGGCTGTTAAATCTGCTGGAGCATTGCTCTCTTCTTTGCTTCCTTTCTCATGCAGATGGACCAGTGCTTACCTTGTAGGATATTGCCTTCCTTACCTTGGAAACTCTCCCTGATCTCTCAGGGTCAGTCCCCTTTCAGCCCACCACCTCTCCTTTTATATTCCCCCGCCCTCTCCAATACACACCAAGATTAAATTTCTGCTTTGGCCTGGATTATGTTTTCCAGGCCAATATATTATGCCACCTTCACGCTCCCCTCCCTGCCCCATCTGGCTTCCATCCTACCCCCATAAAGATTATTAATATAGCCTGTTTCCAAACGATTTATTAGCAGGGGCCAAACTGGTGCCATTTCCCATTTTAGTAGAGCACTGAAAATAATCCTGAGGAGTGTGCCCAGCTATAAAAATGTACTTATACTGTCATATTTGCAGTTTCAAACATGCACCACTTGATAGTCTCAAAAGTGCTGTTTAATTGGGTTTCATGGGTTCTAATTAATTATACCACGTAAAAAAATTACTTGTCCCATTACAGCTCTCTGTGGTTTACTCTGAAGAGCAATGTAATTTAGAGATAAATTGTCCTTCCCTATCCCCCTGCCTCCCTTTTTCCCAGCAAGTTTCAGAAAGGTTTCATTCTCCTTAAACCCAGGAAAGCAGCTGAGAGAAAGCTACATTTTGTTCAGGAGACACAACTTTTCCCAGTACCCATAAACAGCTTTAAATGTGACTCGAAATGGTTCCACGTTCCTTCTGCTGAATCAGGCTGGTGAAATGATGAATAATCCTGCAACTTTCCAAAGCTCAGGTCTGTGGTGGCTGTGATTTTGCAAAGACTTGAACATGTTCGCAGCTTTATATGCTGTGGATTATTTCCTCTGATTATACAGAGGTAACAGTGAAGGAAGCTGAGCACGTGTGCAGGTTTTTTTGCTGGATGAAGGTCTAGATTGAGATTTCTCTCCGTGACCTTGTATGAAAACAGTGTGCTAAAGGATCCGGCTGCCTTTATGGCATTTTGGTGGGACTAGCAGCAGAGGGAACCTCTCAAGTTAACTTTCTATCCTGTCTCGCAGAATCATGAAGCCTGGATTATTCAAACAAATTCTGGGGCAGTCTTCTGACTTTTAAATGCTTCCTGGAATGACTTTGTGAAAAATGAGCAGCCAAGCAGGTACACTCATGTTTAAAATGTACTCTTGTATTACATCCATCACTGTAATAAATTGGGTCTCATGAGGCAAAACATGAAATACAGTAGAACTGAAGAGACAAACATTGTATCTTATGGTCTATGTCTTTATCTGGAAATTAGGGAGTCAGAGTATCAATTAATGAGAAAAGACAGGGCAAAGAAACCTCTTTAATTTGCCTTGTATAGGCAAATGCTACTTATTTCAGAAATGTCATATCACACTTCAAACAATGTAAGGCTTTTGTGTGTGACAGATACCTCCAGAACTATACCACCCAGCCCTAGGAAGGAAACTTGGTGACCTGTCCCAGGTCACTGCTATTACTCTTAGCACTGAAAGGTTATGATTCTTAATGTGACTGCACAGATGAGTGTTCACTGGATCAAAAAGGTTGTTAGTCATGCTTCACTAATTTGCTTATTTTATAAAATAAATAACCAGCATGTCAGTTGCTGGAAACTTGGACCATCCTGGGTGTCCAGATCAGTCTGCTTCATGCTCTGGAGCAGGAGCAGTAAAAGCTGCCAAAAAAAAGAAAAAAAGGAGAAGAAGAAAAAAAGAACCACCASAGTCACACACATTACTCATCAATCTGAAAAGTAACAAGATTAATACTAAGAACTGTTTTTATAAAGTAATCGTCTCCTGTAGTAAAATTAGTTAAAAGAAATTTTAGTACATGTATCTAGTTARTTATGTTAACAATAACTAAAACCTGCAATGTTTTTATGGAATGAGTTAGCAAAACAGAGCCCAAACCTGAATAAACCTGAAAAATCTCCATGCAGTGTTTGGGTAAGCCCAAACAAACCTGAGTATCTTGGTGTTTGTACAGTGTTTATGTTTGCTTTTACATAGCTTTTACTGCCTCAGAAAGCCATTTATGGAGAGGAAACAATGTGAAACCCGCTCTTCTCATGCGATTTTCATCATCCAGAGATTTAAATAAGTGGGATCTGCTCTTTTCATGCTATTCTGTCCCCATAAATTACTCCTGGAGGCATTAAAAGGGCTTGTGAAAAACACAGTAATAAATACCCAAAGCACAAATACAAATGTTGCAAACTGCTCACACTGCTGTGGCAGCAGCTCTGTTGTTAATTTATTGAGCAAAACTGATGAGGGACCTCAATAACTGTTTCAGCACTGCTGTGTGTGGAGCCTCATTTTACACTGCTGAAGCTGATGCTAAAAAAATCCCCTTGACTTTTATAACAGTATCGTGATTGCTCGGGAGCTGACCGAGTTACTCTGATTATTCCAGAGCAGCAAAGGAATAAGGACAATGAAGGGAGAGAATACCAGCTGCCAAAGAATATTGCAGCTCGTGTCACCTGCAGCGGCTCCCTGCCCTGGGTGGACTGTGCCTCTGGGCAGGAACGGAGAGGTTGTGTAACAGAGGCGAGCTCTGCCAGGTCCTTTCTCCTGACACATCCCAGACCACAAGTATGGCCCCTACATCTGAGGGAGAGAAGCAGCAGGGGCACGCGTGAGTCATGGCCCTCATGACAGGGGAATTCCTCGCTGGCTGCTGGCAGCTGTGGGGCTGAGTGGTTTCCACTGCCTGAGCATTACGGAAAGAGCCGTTCTCAGCTGAGTATTTAATTCCGTTTTCTCACCTCCCTTCAAAATAGAAGATCCTGACATAGGGTTTTTTTGATCGAACAGTTCTCATGCAGTTCTTCTGACTGATCCTTTGTGAACTAGGAGAAGCCCAGGTTCACAGCAAGCCCCAGGGTATCCTTCAAAGGCATCTGAGTCAAGTTACGTTTTGCACTCTACTCATCCCCTTGATAAGAAAACACAAAAGAACCAACTATCAATCAGTGAAACGGCCAAACTGTCTAGCTTTCCATGGCATTTAGTGCCTGGTTAGCCCAAACCCTGGTTTCACCTCTTAAAAGTACCCTGTATCTGCCCACAAGTGCCGTTACCTGGGCGGGACTGCTGGCTTGGCAGGGCTCTGCCTGCGAGTCGCTCCATCTGCACGGGAAACTCAGAACTGCCGCTCCTTGTTTCACAGGTTAGTGGTGGTTCCTTTAGATCAAAAGGGTTCAGATTTGGGTCTTTTTTCACAAATGTATGAAACGAGGCAGGCCTGCGGATGAGGGGAGAACAGGGCTCCGCTCCTCGCTCTGCTATGTCTAGGTGGGAGAGGCAGTGAAAGTACCTGGGAAACGAGGATACCTTCCCTGGTATCACTGCATTGAAAATAACACATAGCACGTTTAGTAAGTTTTTTACCACAAAATTTATGTTCTACTACAGTGGTATTCTAGAAATAGCTGGTGATGTACCTGTAAGTAGGATTGCTTGAAACTTTCCAGGCTTCTTTATTTCCTTGTAACTCTGTCAAACCAAACATTCACATGGAAATTTCCCACGTTGGTATCAGCTCTGGTTGATTTATTTAGAACAATTTAAACCCAACACAAATAAAATTTCGAGGGGAATTTGAAAGTTTGAGGCAAGGGAGGCATAGGTGTTCTCCCGATTCAGAATGAAATGAAATTATGAAATAACTGAATTTCCTGCGTACTGGAAATTTGGAGTGCTGCCTCTACGTATTCCTTCAGCAGTGAATGTTACAAAATAGAAGTGGTCCTGATTCCCTGAAATGGAAAGTCACAGGCAAAATGCTGAACTTAATCCTATAGGCAGATTTTGATCACCTCTAATTTCAACTTGAAAACTTTAATCGTTTGGGCTTAGTATTCCATGCCAGGTACCTTTTCCAGTTTTTGGAAAATTTCAGCTGATATGACTTAGGAGTAAGAATATAAATATATATAAATTTATATTATTACACTTTTTATCCTATATATTACATTTATCTTACATATGTATATATAAATATATATGTGGGTTATATATAAAAAATTATATTTTTTTTATATATATGTATATATAATGGAGACAGTGTTCTCCTTGAAAAGCTTATTATTTAGAAAAGGGTGTCGGGAAATCATTAAATTAAGGTTTCCTGCATAGTTTTTATTTGGCTCCCTTTCGTACACATGTTTGGTATAGTCTTTAATTACATGACCATGTACTATGTTTAGCAGAGGACCCTGGTCTTATTCGGTTCAGAAGGTGGAGCAGCTCAGGAGATGAGACATGGCTGGGTAGAGGAGGAGGCTGGTGTCTGATGGACTTTGCCTGTATTTGGTACGGAAGCTGGGAGAAGTGTAGTAAGAGGCAGAGGATTGGAAAGAAAATGGGGCATCTCATGGCTAAGGCGTCTGAATACTGCAAAACTCTCATCCAGTCTTACAGAAGTTGATTTAAATGAAATTCTTCCCAACTGGCTATTAATTTTATTTTGTTTTCTGTGTTCCCATTTGCAGAATACATTGTCAGTGGTATTCCTCCTGACATATGATGCTGTACAATGTTAAACATTCTGAGAAATCAATTCCCAGACATCTCAGTTTGGGTACCCAACGTCAGCAGAATGTTTTGACCTGAATCTCTTTGTGTTTCAGTTTCCCATCTGTTAAACAGGAATAATAATATCCTCTCATCTTACGGGGTGTTGTTAAAAGAAATTAATGTTGTGAAGCACTCATATGCCACGCTGATAAAAGCCCTAGAAAAACTCACGAGAAAATTAGCAATTGTGTCTTCCAAGCAGATTTTGAATGCGGCGTGGTAAATAAGGCCTTAAGCCACAGGCTGAATAATGATGGTGTAACAAAATATTGAATATCTGCTTATTAAGAGAGCACTGTCCATCCTGAGGTAGAATCTGGTGGAAAACAAGACATAATCCTATATTTAAAGGGTGAATCATAATGCAGATGAATAAGGTTTTATGGTTAACTTTAGTTCTGACATTTTGTTCACTTGGTTTTGCAGATATAAACGGTGCATGTGCAAAAGGATACCTGTGCCTAAAAAGAAACAAAATCTGAGTTTGAAAATGCTTGTTGTTCAAAGAAATATGCAGGATCTTAATTCTTATCTCTGTAGGTGAGATGCTTCTTGGTGCCTGGTGGGTTTTGGAGAGGAAGAGACATTGCAGCTTATACTATTTGGGAAACAGTTTTCAAGAAAATGTTAAACTGTAGGTTGTTGTGTCTCCTTTGTTTTTAAAAGATGAGAAAAGCTTTCCAGCTGGGAAAGCTGGTAGTGGAAATAGTTTTGAAATTAGTACATAGGTTCTCGCACACACCTGGATGGGCTCCTACAAAATTTGCATGGGGTATTACAGTACGTTCTGTTATTAACACTTCTTCCTACGGCTTGTGGAAGAGGAAACTCCTAGGTTCTGTAGCAATCAAGTATATAGCTTTCACAGAGCTAGGCAGACTACTTATTAAAGATAAAAGAATATTTTGGCACAAGAACAAATGGGTATTAATTGGCTATGAATAAATTCAGCCTGGAAAATAAATGAAGGTTTTTAGCCACCACAGCAACAGGATTCTTGAGTGGCTTCCCAGTGGGAAGAAACATGGGGTTTCCTAGTTCCCTCACGTGGTGTCTGATGAAAATAAAGGGGGTTGCAGATCTGAAGATCTGTATGAGAGCAGATTGGGCTTAAGAACCTAGGAAGTTGGTTTCTAGTCCCATATCTGCCATTTCCTATTCCTAAAAACAGCCCTCACAAGGTTGACGTTTACCTTCCCCACTTCACACATGGAGAAACTGACTCCTAGAGGGATGAAAGGATAAATCCAATCTCCTCAACTTCATTAATGAGGACTCATGAGCAAAGCAAGGAATCAGAAAGGCATCTTTCCAAATGAGACAGACCCTAGTTATGAAAGAGTAAAGCACTCTGCCTGCTTGTGCCCCTCTACAAACCCTTCCCTGCCCTCTGAAGGATGGAGAGCATCCGTGGAACTGGGGTCTAGCATGATGCAGTGGTGGGGTGCTGTCTGTTTACTCTCCTCTTCCTTATTCTCTGCTGTTTGCAAAGCAGGGCTGTATTGGCTTTGCTGATAAAGGATCCTTTGCAGACACAAAGAAGAGAGGAACAATTCCAGGCCACTTTGCAAGTCACTGGGAACAAAACATAGCTGCCTCTGCACCTTGTGAGTGGTGTAAAGCGTGTCTGATTGCTTAGCCATCAGCAGGAGGCAGCTTAGGGTGAACCATTCCTGCTGGTTTGCCACTATTAAGATCCAGCAGTACCTTGATGTTTCCTCACTGGCAATAATTTGCAGGATTAAATACTTCAAGCCACTCTAAAATTAGTTCCAGGAGGCATTTTGTGCTTTCATTTCAGAGCTCTCGTGAGCCTTTCTTACTTTGTAAGTCTGCTACAGCTAATTACCTGATGGTTACAGCGCTCTAGAAGATTTCAAATATCTGTCTTTTCCACTGGTCTAAAGACCCAAATGGGGTTACAGTGTAGAACTTGTACCAGGAGCGTTTGCCAAACACTGTAACTAGCTCAGACAGCTTCGTGAGATGGGCAAATAAACCACAGCAGACAAAATTACCTTTGTCCAGTGTCTCCATCCAAGATTCAAAGCAAACTTATTTTTGAGCCTTTAAAAACATCTCAGAAACCCATTGAAAGAAATGCTTTTATGTATTGAGCCCTCTACATCTGTCTGATCCATTAGAGGCTGCAGAATCGCAACAAACATTTTCAATGGGACCGCCTTCAGTGCTGTGGTTTAAGAGTTTGCAAGGAATATTTTGTATTTTATTTTGAGAACACCTGTAGTGCGTGATGCTACTGTCTGTCCTATGCTGACATGTAGCTATCAGAGCCAGCRGTAGAATAATTTTGGGAGAAGTGAGAAATCTTATCACATCAGAAAAAAGCACAGCCTGAAGAAGGCTGTGGGCCCTCAGTCTGCAGAAATCCACTGGCAGTGGTATCCCCCTCTTGAAGATACAGTTCACTCTGCTTGGTGTTTCTGGCCACCTTTATTGGCCCGTGCTGGCTATGGCCGTGCCATGATCCTTTCTATTTGTTTCCCACCCTTTCCTGGCCCCTTTGAGATGACTCACTTTCTGAATATATGTATGTGTCATTTATAAAAGTCTTACTCTCCTGACCACAGCAGAATCCAGAGGGGTTTGTTTCCTTACTCGTGATTTCACAGGCTGAGTTTTTTCACCTGGCACCATGCCCAAAAGAAATGATCTTTCTCTCATACTTCCCAGGGTCATCACTGCTGTTAGCATCTTTTAAAACCTGCTTGCTCATTGCTTCTGAGGCATCAAGGCAGGCACAGCTTCATCCACCCGTTCCCAGCCTTACTTTTTGGGGTTTGGTGTTCATGTTGTTAAACCCATGGCAATTTGAAACCCCTTGCATGCATCTCAGTACTAGTAGCAAATATTTTTACTCTTTGAGCCATCGCTGAACAAATTGAAATTGTTCCCTCATCTACTCTGATTGAAAGATGTCCATCACCTTCAGCTAGATATTCAGTGAAAGCTGTCCACCACTATTGTTTAGTTGTTCTTCTGGAAAAAGAAGATCACCAGCCATTGCTGTGAACCTCCAGCACCACGTCACAGTATCTGAAGTCATGTTTTTCAAATATAGTGACCTAACATGAAAATTCTAAGTCGTAAATACCGAGACCCCGATCCTAATCCAATAGCAGGACTTAGTTGCTTCAATGTGATTTTCAGTGTTTACGCTTGGGCGCGATGTTTGAAAACTGTGTTCTAAGACTGAGACCCAGCTTCCTTTGAAGTCAATGGGAGTTTCAGCCTCGACTTCCACAGCGGAAGGGTTGGGCTCTTTGTTCTTTTGTCTAGTGCAATTTGTGAGCAATTGCTACGATCCAAGTGATGGGCTGGATTTTCTAGCTTGTTTCCAAACTGTGCTCCTTCTGAGACCAGACTTTTCTTCTGCCTCTCCCAAAACAAAATGCCGAAGGAGCATGGGTAGAGGAAATCCGTTCAAACTGAGTAAACAGCTCGTGAGGGTAGGCCAGCAGGATTCATTCATGCTCATTCAGCCTAGGCTGGCTGGTTTGATTCCAGTTGGAGCACTCTCTTCATTACAGGCCCCCTGGGGAATGTTAATCTGTACAGTATAAACATTTATAAACATCTACTAAATCATTACACTTCAGCTGCCCCATAAACACTCCTGAATGCTTTCCTTAGGCAGCATTGGTTGGGTAACGTGTGGCTTTTTGGAATGAGTTTACGGGTGTTTGGCACTGGTAGAAATATGGGGAGAGGGCACAGGAGGTTAAATAACATTGTTTAAGCTCCGTGACTTATTTAGGATAAAGACAGAAGCTGTTTGTGAAGGATTAAAATGGGTCTAGCTGGTAGATGCTGAGGAAAAGCCCAGGTTGTAGAGGGGCTAAGACAGCCTTCCAGCTTTATATGCTGGATTTTTGGTGGTACCATCGCCATGGGCATCACAAAACACACTTACCGCTAGTCCACTTGACGTTTCTGGACCCAGGCAATACATCATTATTCATCTATGACTGCAACACTAGCTGCCTCTGAAAGAACTGCCTGATGCAAGGAAAAAATGTAGACATAACTTCTGAAAACTGAGCCAGAACTAACATAACCCACAGAACTGTAATCAGCTGGGCCAGAGGTCCAGGGCTTGGTTGTATGCAGTTACAGGACATGCGAGTGCGTATATACAGGCAAAAATAAGTATGTTTATGAACCAAAATGAGCATATATATATATATATTTTTGCATCTGTGAAGTGTAAGAACAGCAATCAGATTTGAATGCACACCTAGCAAAGCAAAACTTGTGCTTTGTAAAGTTGAACCTCTCAGTTCTGGATGGGATCTGTCCCCTTGCCTGAAGGTGCCGGCATGAATGAGCATTACCAGGACTGGGGTCATAGTAACTCCATACCCAGCTCTAGAAGATGTATGTGAATACAGAAGTAGTTAAGTAAAAAACAAACAAAGAAACAAACCCTCATGACTTCGTCTCAAATGGGTAAAGGATAATTCCCTCAATTATTAATATTTTTGTTTGTTTGCAGGTGTTTTGACAAGCTAGGAACTGACAGAGGTAACATTAATTGCCACAAGGAGTGCGTATGAGTAATGTAACCTGAGCAGAAGTTAAACATGTTGTATGTGAGAGAGATGTGTTTACTGACAAGTCTGATGAATAGATAACAACTTGATTTCTAAAAAGCATCTTAGGAAAAATGATGTAATTGGCTATAATTATATTGTATCCTACACTTGAGCGTATATGCGTGTGTACATAAATCTGTTTTACTTGTAGATATCACAGGTATGTGGCTGGACGTAATGTCTCGGTCTTCAGAAGCCGCTAACAAGAGTCTCCTTTTCTGTCTCCTCTTTCTTGTATTCATAGCACACAGCCACTGCCTTCCAGCTACAACCACACCTATTTGAGGGCAGAGAAAACAGAAGATTTTTTTTCCTAAGTGGATCTGGATGCACAATACAGGCAAGCCAGAGGGCAGAAATCCTCCCTGATAGACACCGAGCCATGGCTGCGGCTCTCCTGGCCAGGCCTCTCGGGGCTGCTGTTGCCAAATTAACAGCTGGAGTGAGAACTTGCAAATGGAACAGCTTCAAAAGCCTTTGCAGAACCTCAAGGCCGTGGGGCAGTGGGCTGCAAGGTCTCCAGACCGCGGTCCGGTCTGCCCAGCCCTGCTCGGACACCAGCACCAGGCTAAAAGGCCTGTCCTGATGTGCCTTGGCCCTTGGAACCTTGCAAGAAAAGGGGACAATGAAGATTGGTTTTACTATTCCTGTTTACCAAAACCTCCTAAAACATGAAATCAAATTAGACCCATCATAGGCTAAGGGTGACTTTACCATATCTGCACTTTCCAGCTTGCAAATCTCCCTCTGTGTGTGTGTGTATATATAGATTTTTTTTTTTTTTTCATCAGTAGTGGAGGGTGAATTTTCCACAGCTTTTTTGTGGCATGTAACGAGGTGGGTAATTTAAAATATGTTCTGTATGGTCAAGGATCCAGCTCACAAAAAGCATTACACGTTATTAGCTTCAATTGGTCTTTTAACATCCATCTTAAAGGGTCAATAAATGAGTTTGCCTAGAGGTAAAGCAGTTGTTATCATGTGTAGGATTACGGTCACAGCTGGAGGGCACCGGCAGGGACAGGCTGTCTGTCTGCCTGTGTAGGAGACTTCAGTCTCTAGAGTCGGTGTTCTATTAATTTTACAGTACCTTAAATTCATATTGTAATTATRAGAAGTAAGCAGAGAGAGAGGTCTCCTTTTAATAGAAAATAAGCTTTAAAAAATCTGGAGCCTATTACCCCACTAAATTCTAATTATATTACAGCTGGACTTTTATCTCGATACACTGCAAATAAATTCAGCCTGAGGTAGCTTGGATGTATGTTTTCCAACTTGACAACGGGAACCTGTGGACAGGAGAGAGAAGAGAGCAGAGCAGAGGAACCAGCATGAAGCTTTGGGAGTGTCAGATTTTGAATTTTAGTTTTTCATCTTTAAATACCTCGGCTGAAATTTGGTGATTTAATTCAAAAGCAAAAGTAAATTTAGTGGTCTCATACAAGCCCCTAGTGGACATCATTTATCCAGTTGAAAAGATCACCATATGTTTTAACATGATGAGGTCTTTGATTAGAAAGTAAATCCTTAGGAGGACTGGGAGACGGGGAAACTTTTAAAAGTGAAGGCTGAAGTACATCATCCCACAGCTGTCCAGGATGAAATGTGATGTAATACAGCAATTGCATAGATGTGGGGAGCCCAAAGCTACAGAAGTAATAGAATTTGCCTATTGAGTTGATGAGCACTGACTGAATTGTGTTCAAAGCCTGAAATGATGTTATTTGGGTACTTCAACTCGGGTTTGAAGTGTAGAGTAAGGAACCTCGCATGACATTGTTAATACACATACTTTTCCATTTAGTTAAAAAACATTAACAAGAGAGGACTGCAAACATCACTTTATAGGATAAGTTTCAAGACACCAAGAACTCAAGATATTTTGTAAGCACAAGGCTGGTATTTGACCCTTCCCTCCCCAGTGATCAGGACGTTCAGTTTGCAGGCAACATCCAGATGTTTAAGAAGGCTGGTCTAATCTAAGCTCCATTAGAGGCATTTAATATTGACTTGACAGGATCTACTGCAGCCTTTGCTCATATTTCTTCATATCTCTGAGGGATGGGATAGTGGTGGTGGTGGTGAAGGGGGAGAAAGAGTGGAGGATTGAGACTGTAGCTTCTATCAGAGCTTTACGAGGAGGACAGTTTGAAGCACTGTCCTTGCAAGGTTAAGAGCAAGCACATGGCTAATCCTGCTATGCTCCCTCCTGGCTCCTGAGCAGCAGCAGCCTGTGCCATGCTCCCAGCTAGCACGTCTTGGGGTTTCTCCTGGGACCTGGGTCATCGGAGCCTTCCTTCTGCCATCTGCTTCGTTTTGTCTCTCTCCTTTTCATAGAATCAACTGCTTCTGAAAAGAAACCTGTTCTGCAGCAGCCCAAGAAGTGACATTTGTTAATATGAGTCCCTCTCACCCATCAATGTGGGCACTGTTAATTTAGAGGAGGACTGAACAGCAGCTGCTTAGGAGCAGCGTGTATGTGGCCCCTGCTTCAGTATGGATGTGAGAAGGTGTTATGTATAAACCTCGTGCTCTTTTCTTCCAGCTGTGAGGAAGAGGAGGGGCTGTACTGCAGCAGCACCGATCTCGAGTCAGGGATGGGACGCATTCTGTTCACTCGGCATTTGTCGAGAGCTGTCCCCGTGCAGTCGCACAGGCTCCGGGGGGAAATGTGTGCCCTCTGCTTCTCTTCGTTTCCAGTCTTTTGGATTTCCTTCCACCAGCCTTGTCCTTGTGAGCATACTTGCTCTGTGCTTCCTCCCCTCCAGTCGTTCCTATTCCTGATCCAGTGGGCTGTACCCTGAGTCACTATTTCGGGCTGCATCTGCACCGCGGCAAACATCGCTGCACCGCTCACAGCTCTGCTGCCAAGGGGCACGTGGACTTTGCTTCCCAGTAGTGCTCCAAGGAATGGATTTACAGGCAGGAATATCTGTGGAGACAGATATGTAAATATCAGAAAATGTTCAAGGAAAGCACTTTTGTAATCCTGGGGGAGTGTCTGTGCCCATATAGCTAGTTCTCAAGTTTTACCCATCTAACGAAGGAGCCGGAACATGAGCTTTTTATCCAGAAAAGCCAGCTCCATTTTGCCAGTCCTCCTTGCTCCAGTCTTGCCTGCAGAGTGGAGACTGTGAGTGCCTTTTGCGAAAGATATTTGCCAAATCATTTCAAATAGTAAATGGGCATATGGAAAATTAAAGATCTTTCATGAACAAATAGAAACTGGGAAAAAAGGCAAGGTCAGCTGAAGAGCGCCTTATAATTTTGTTCCTGCTGAGGAGATAGAGAAGTTGTACGTAGTCCTTAGGCTGATCTGATGCATAAAAACAAATCCTGCAGCCAGCTTTAGAGATAGGCACAGCTTCGGAGTTCCCTGGTTGGTCTTTTCCGACACTAATGCACAGTCCAACCCAGTGACTTCAAGCAAATGAGCAGATTTGGTTGTGGAAACAGTTTCGCTTCCTTCTTTCCTTGCAGCGTAAGTTTGGGCAGAGGGAAAACTTGAGTTTGAAAAGTTTAATGCTATTAGTGTGATTTCGGTAAGATATTGTGCTGTATTGTGTCTGTATCTCAGCCTTTAGCAAATATTATGCAGTAAAACATGAGCATGAGACCTTGTCTAACTTTACCCCTGCTTTTTTATGCCAATGCTTTTACAGGTAGCCAGAATTGTGTTTGGTACGGTCACGTGAAAGATGCAAGTCTCTCAGAACGAGTCCCTTCTAGACTAAGCTTGTCCTTATCACAGAATCTGTGACGTGCTTAGCCCGCAGTAGGTGGGACACTTACTGCAGGGAAGGGAATAACTGTACAAAGCTCTGGCTTCTAGAAAGCTCCTTTCTCATGGCTGCAGCAGATGTGTTTTGGAGAGAGGGACAAGGGGAAGGGAGTGTGAACAATGCTTTTGCTAAAGTAATGTATGTTCTTTAGGTTTTTCTAAAGGTGTCAGTTCAGAACCATTCCTTAACAAGAAATTAGTAAGGATTTGATCTAAAGGCTACTTGTCCGTAGGAGTCTTGTCCGTTGACTGTACTGGGGCTTGGATTGGGCCCTAAATCCTACAGCTGTGCCTATTAATAATTAAGTAAAAAGGGTTGGCAAAGTTTTTCATCCACTGTAAACAAACATGTTTCCACTATGAAGTGCATTTAATGGAGTTTTGCAGCATTGGTCTCCCGGGCAAGCATATTAGTCTCTGCTTTCCCTCCCTGTCCTAATGGCCACAGCCAGGAGGGGGGCTGGGGTGGGGGGCTGGTTTTTATCCACATTGAGTGGAGAGGCATAAATTGGCATTCCATATCATCATAAAAAAAATTCCCAGCAATTATTAAAAGATTCTTATCTCTTGCTCCCTACATGGATAATGAGATCCCTCTCTGCTGGACTGAGACAGCCTGTCTCTCAGCTCACTTAATGAAATGGACCCAAGTTTGCAAATTAGCATAGCCCTGACTCCAAACGTAACCTCTTGTTGTCTAGTTGTACATCAAGGCCCCTGGCTTATGTCTTTTCTTATTAACACCCCGTAATCATGTCAACCCTCTTTAGTTTTCATTTCCTGTTTCCTTTTACAAATCCACTTTTGAGTTTTGAGCACACTGTTGGATGCCTTTGGATGAGCTGGGATTTTATTTTTGTCTAATTTTTAACATTATTGAAGTATAAGTTTGCCTGTGGGTACTGTTGTGGATCTAGGGAATCTGTTTTCTGTTTCATATTTTTGCTGGTTGTTTGCCATGTGATCTTAAAGCAACTCCTTTCGTATGTTTGTGCTCGTTTCCCTTCTGCTTTTTGATTTTTATATTTTAGACTGTAAGATCTTAGGGGCAGAGATTTTGTCTTGCCATATATTTGGCCAGTGCCTTGCAGAGTGCATTTTCGTTTCTGTGAGGCTGTCTGTGTAATAGATTATTAATAATAATAAGGAACAGTGATGTTGTACTCTAGCAAGCACAATATGCTAAAGGCTTTCTAAGAAGTCAAGAAGGACGAACCCTTTGAAACTCTTCTTCCTTCCCTCTCCCCTGATGTGAAACTTCATTGTTGGACCTTTAGAGTAATAAATCAAAACAGCTGAAAGAAGTGAATCATGATTTCTTTTGCCCATGTGTAGCTGACCCAATCTGTCTTTGATAAGGCAGTGCCCTTCCACTTTATCCACTACCCTACTAATTATCCTTCACTTTCATGAGCACTAAAATCCACTCACACATTAGAATAAAAAAAGAAGCAGGGAAGTGATTAGTTGTGTACAGATAAGAAGCAGCCCACAGTCTTAGCCGGGTAACAACATTTTTCTAAGATTTCTTTTTTTTCTGAAATTCATTTTCTCTCACTTACATCCACTGCAGTAAAAAATACTTACAGTTTGTAACACAAAAGATAACTCTTCAATGCAAAGCTTTAGTGTATGTCTTTAAAAGATTTATTCCTTTATCAAGTATTAATTTAAGAAGGGGTGCCTTGTAGGTAAGGCAATGACATCAGTGGTAGGCTACAGGGCAGCAGATTTATTAATTTAATAGGTTTATCCATTTTACAGCTTGGATAATCATATTTCACTAAACTGGTACACAAGGAGGCCTCAGCCCATCTGACAGCTTTATTCTTGTGTAAGTTAACAAGCACATTTTGTACTCATGACCTTGTGAATTGTAAAAGTGTGAGGAGCTAGAGAGGAATGACAGACCAAATCCAAGAAACGTGTTAGCATTTCAGTTTTCCTGAGTGAGATTTATAATGGCAGCAGTGAGGAATCTCAGCTGCAAAGATAACTTATACATTTGTTAATTTATTTGGGTTAAGAAAATATGCAGAATTAAAAAAAAAAATTAATGGAATGTTAAGTTAAAAAGTATGGACCTAATTTGTTTATCAAAGACATCAGTTTAACRATAGAATTGCTCCCCTGACAATAGATGAGTTGTTCTTGATCTGGGACAGCTAGAAAAGAATTGAGCCGGTTTTGTCTAAGGTAAATGTGTTTGTTACATTCTCATGTTTACTCCTCATGACACTCTGTGCTTGCTGTGGCCACTAAATTCCCTCTATAAATGTTTAAAATTCTTGTAACTGGCTGGGAAATAATGACATTAAACAAGCAATGGAGCTAGGCTTTTAAAAATGCCTAGTTAAAAGGCATCTTATAGTTAAAAACCTCATGTATACGTGTGTCATTTTAAAGCATTTCTTGTTTACTATATAGGAAAGAAAGAAAGAAAGCATGCATTCCTTTAGGTTGTGGGTTGTGGTTTTTGTTTTTGTGTTTTTTTTTTTTTTTTTCTTATTGAAACTGTAAAAGCTTGCATTTAAAGCTGGACTTTTTGTAAAAACCATGATTTTAGTTTCTTGTTGAAAAGATGACATATTCAGGAAGAAGATATTTCCTGTGCAAAATAACATTCAACTGAAACCGAACTTCTCTTCAGAAAATCTAACATAAAAGTAGGGGCTAATCCTACTCTGTCCTTTTAATAAAAACAAAAGCTGAGCTACTTACACTGTACTAACTGCAAGCTCTTCAAATAAAAGAGCAAATACCTTGGACCTCATCATAAAATGGTACATTTGGCAACGCTGAAAGAACTGAAAGAATTGTAGACCTCAGGGATTTATTTTCATTTATATTCAAACTCCTTTACGCCATTCTTGACATGTAAAAAGGAATATTTTGTGCAAATCAGAATTAGGCCACGAAGACAGGCAATTCAAAAGCTTGGATATTAGTCGAACACGACAGGTCAGTACTGAGATACACCGTGCTCTTAATTTACTTTCCTCTACGTGCCTCGCTTTCTGCACGTCACTCATTTTTGACAGCAGGCGATGACTGTTTAGCTCTTCTTAGCAGGTGTCAAGATCTGTCTCTCCATTTTGAACGTAGAGCAGTGCTTGACTATGAAATGCCACACCAGGATGGGCGAGCGGAGAGCTGCCCGAGCCCAGGAGTTGCATGCAGCTTGACAAACTCCCCTGCACAACCCAAGTGGTTGGAGGTGTTTGGGGAGCCGCGGTTCTGTCTGTAGGGCTTGCTTGGTAAACTTCGTGTCCCCTTCCAGTCACGTGTACTTTCTGGTTTGTACACAGCAATAGTTAGTGTTTGGGTTTAAAATGTTGTATAAGGATATTCATGTTTGCAAGAGAATTCTTTTTTTAAAGAAAATATTCTAAATCATGTTACATTTTGAGCTGCTATATTTACAACAACGTCTGAACTTTCACCCTAAAGTATACAAACAAGTGTCACATAGGGAAAGCATTTCTCTTCTAACTTATTGCTAGAAATTTAATGCTATTGCCTGGTCTGCACTAGAAAAAAAGGCACCATGCGAACCTCCTGTTTGGCCCTCTTTAAATTTGCATGGCCTGAAATTCTTACTGTATTGGCAGGACTGCTCTGAGAGATGTTCCTTGGCTCAGCGGAGGTTGGTTTCTTCGGGATCCTGTGCTCCTGCAAATCGCTTATTTTCCAGGGCTGGAAGGCTGTGAACTGGGGTAATGTTTCCAAAGCATTGTCATGTAAATGAAACCCCCATTTCATTTCCTACCACGTGAGGGACACAAAGAAGATAGCCAGTTGTGTTAGAGGATGCCGTAAGCCATTTTACCATAAAAATGGCAAAAAAGGAACTTGTTGTTAGATGTGATGGCATGGTCCCGTCAGGCTTCGGAGGCTTTGATCTCGTTCCCTTTTCTCTTCTTCAAAAGGGGGGAACTTTGTTCACAGGAACACGCTCAGTCACAGGGATGTTTTATAGTTAGCTGTGGATGCGTTACCGGTTGGGATCCCTAATTATTATCAATTTGCAGATTGCCTTGAATGTCTTATTAAGATTCCTGTGGAATGATTGATCATAATCAAAAAATTAATCACCAATCAGCCCTGGCAATTAACATTAGCAAGTCTATTTGCATATATCTGATAATTTATGCTGCTGCTGGAAGAAGGGACTTTTGCTGAATATTATTGATTAGGGGAGAAGAGCCAGATGCTTCTATCATTGGGACATTAGGCTTTATTAGATAGGGCTAGTAACGTGTGAGAAATTGAAGGGCATTCCTGCGGTCTGCTGTAATGTGGGCATCTTCAAGTGTCTAAAGGAAATTTCTTAAACGCATCCACTGAAATTTCTTAAATATTGAAAAGTGGGATATTGTGCTTTAAAGAAGCTTTGAGTTTGGGCTCTTATTTACTGCAGATGCTTTAAATATCCATTATGAGAAAAATGCTTGATAATATCAGCCTGGATTGTGAGATTTACACTACAAAAAGTTACTTAATAGATATAATTATTTACTATTATGAATAAAGAATTTGCAGGCTTGCGATTAATTTGACTAATAGTACTATTTAAACTATGGAGAATTACATAACAAAGTCCTAGAAGTGGTTGACAATAGTCTACACTTTTCAGTCAGTAGATTTTGTTTAATGATTTTATAATCTTCATATTTTTTTCTTTTTAAACTGGTATTTTTATTAAGGCATTTGTAAAGAGAGGTTTATTATCCACATCATCAACGCTGATTGTGTCTTCAAATTGTCTTGAAATTGCTTACAGGATAGTGCATCTGTTTAAAATGTTATGAGTCTGGTCACATTTTCTGATATTTATAATCTTTTTTGCACCATAGCCTTTGGTTTTGCTTCAACACCCTTCAGTGTCTCTCATACCTWGTGCTGTAACTGCAGCTACATGAAAATGCAGCGTCTGCTATCATAAATTCAGATTTGGCTCTCATTTGTAGCTGCTTAAAGATTAGGAACAAATTCCTTTAAACCAATAGGCAAAGTGATAACAGTTTATCCTCTTTAGCTATTGCGGCCCTATAAATGATAGCAGAATTAAATCTATTTCCACTAACCAGAGATGGTCAACATTTTAAGTGACAGAATTGTATTGAAAACAAAGGCCAACAAAACCAGGATTTCTCTCTCTAGTTTCTGAATTTAAAAAGTAGAAGAATTCAAAAGATGTTTTCATTTAAAAAATTTGCATTCTTTTGATGAATTTTAATTTTCAGTTGTAGCTTTATTGCAAGCTACAAATCTTTGTAGTTCATACAGAATTTTAAAAGAACCTCTTGTATTGAATGTCTAAAACTCTGTGCTGATTTTAAAACTAAAAAGTGCTCTCTTTAAAATACATGAGTAAATCATGGAAAACTCTATTCTTAACATAGCTGGATTGGTTTATTCTCTGATGTCAGCTCTGTGCTTATCTCAGTCTTTCTTGAACAAAGTTGTTTTTTTTTTTTTTTTTTTTTTATTTATCTGTCTGTGTACACTAATCCGTTTTGCAAGCTTTGAATGCCTGTGTCCTTAATGTCATTAATATATTTTTCTGGGTCTTTGACTTCATTTTCCTCCCATTAATGAATTCTGCAGTTGATTTGAAATGGGAACAGAATCAGACCCCAGCTCCAATATAAAGAAGTCTGAAATGTGACTCCTTTTGGTGAGCATTAAGTGATCTGAAAAGAGACTATCATCAAATCCCAACTATACGCTATTTGAGATCTTGGATTAACCAGTTACAACATCTGGTTTTTGCTGAAGTTAGTTGGTAACCATGAGATCTTGTCACTGCAAAGTTCAGAGGTTAATTGAAATCAGAGAGGCATAGCCCATTCAATTGTCCCGTTAATTACGCCCAGCTCCCGTCTCCCTCCTCCACCCTCCCATAAACATCGGCTGCTGACCACTCGCTGCCRACTGAGGGAGAAAGCCGCTGCTGGCCTGCTGTCATTCAGCTTGATGGCTGGGAGATGTTTAACGGCTGAGTCACTGAAGCCGATAAAAAATGCCTGCAATAGGGGAAAGGGGTATGTGCGTGCGAAGAGGGAGTCGGTGACATCCTCATACATCATCCCCCAGCCGTAATGTTACCAGTTTTTGCTGAAAGCTGGTAATGCTTCGAGATTTATGGCAGGTGTGTTTTGCTGAGTGCATAGCTTTGGTTAGGAAAATTGGGGAGGCGCTGATTGGGATCCTGCAAGACTGGTAGGGATTTCTGGCAGTGGTTTACAAGGATGATCTTTATGCTCCATGAGTTTGTATTGTATTGAACAAGTAATATATTATGGCTAAAATATATAAATTTCCCTTCTTTTACCAAACTGATATGAACAGTGGAATTTTGCTAGTAACCATTAATTATCAGTTGTTTATTGTGATGGTAACTTTCTCCAGGGTTTCTGCAGTTACGCACTATTTACCTTACGGTAACCAGACAAGCACAGCAGATTTCAGAACTGAAGGAACGTTAAAATATGAAAATAGATCTGAATCTTGTAAACCTATCCTGACCTTGGGGGGGGGGGAAAAGTCTCCATTGCCTTCAGTGGGAGCTGGCTTGGGTAAGGAGAAAAAGAAGTCTTCCCACTTGGGGTAGTTTTGAAGTTTTGAGCTTAAGGATGGAAAATAACTTTGAGACATATTACTTAGAGCTAGGTGGCCTATGGGTGTCTTAAAAACTGGGATACTCAGATAATGAATCTAAAAATCTCACCTCGCATGTTTGTCCAAATTTACCTGAACTAAAACCTAATCTTAATGAATATTAAGCATAGGCCTGCAAAATCCCTTCCTCCCTTTTCTTCTTGCAGCCTTCGTCTTCCAACAACAGCCTGGCTCTCCCGTGCGTTCCAGCCAGCCTGGAGAGGAGACCCTGGTCCTTAACCAGTTTCTGCTGTTGCGTATCCGTATGATTGTCAGTGCTGTGTCCCTTGGGAAATGCAGTCTGGATTTAGGACCCTGCTGTCGTGTGCTGCACAAACCCGAGACAAAACCACCCCTTGTCTTGAAGCTTTATTCCTTGATTTTAATCTCTGTTGTCTTTAATCTAGGTTCAAGTGACTGTTCTCAATACTACATCCACCTGTGGGTAGAAGCTGAGAGTGTTACAGCCTGAAATGAGGTCCTTGTTCCAATCACAAGAAAGTATATAAATCACCCAAATGATTCTTATGAATAATTCTCCAATATCTTGTTACTCATCCCCCAGAAATAACAATGTAGCAGTGCTAGTAGAAATTTTTTTCTGTAAACATGTTAAAATGAAAATGAAACATCTGTGTATCTGCTTCCAAAAAGGCAAAAGCAAAACCCAAACTGTTGAAATCTTGTTAATGAGAACAGAAAACTTCTTTGAATGTCACAGGTCTTATTAGTTTTCAAAAAACAAACTAAAAACTCCTAAAACTTCACTTGTTTTTATAGCCAGCAGCAGCATTTTCTGTTTGTTTCTTTATTTACCTAAAAAAATGATCAAAGTTACTTATTTTAACTCAAAATTATTATTTTGAAATGTGAGTTTATTTTTGTCGAGCAATTAAAAATGACCGTTTCTATTCTGTATACGCTTAGAGCTAATACTTCATAAAAGCTTCTCCTCTGATGGGGTGACAACATATATATACACTATACACAACCGTGAAAGGTGTTTTCTATGTAATTTATGTGCCCGAGCCATATAGTGAGCCCATACACTACCGAGGAGGAGAAGCTAAATCAATCAAGAGTGATTTCCAGTGAACAGCCATATCACATCTACCACCCATTTGCTCTTGGCTGGCTGAGAAATGAAGCAATTTAAACCTATTGGGTCATGCTGAAATGGGGGCCAAAATCTTATCAACGTGCTGCACACAACTGAGCCTCATTTCATCTTCATTTCCAGAGGTCCATGGGCTGCAGCAGTTCTCCGCAGTCCAGCAGTGCCTCTGGCATTGCACGCTGGCTTCCTGGCTGCTGAGCTGATGCCAGAGGTGGGGAGAACAACTTTTTGGTATGAATGGGGAGACTCTAGATTTGAACTTTTTTGATCTGCAGGAAAATATGGAAGAAAACACAATTTGTCTTCAGTTATAATGGGGATATGAAGATAAGCTTGAGAAATCCAAGTTTGCTGTGGAACGTAAGATGGAAAAATGAATGTTTCCCGTTCACTTGCTTAATGTTTCATACAATCTTGGAAACGTTCCACTGCCTGACCCTTATGTTTTCAGATTATTTCCACATCTGTCTCAAAGCCGTACCCTCCTCAAATGGACCAAGCAGCTAGTTTCTTAGTTAAAATAATAATAATAAAGTGTAAGAGCACCCCGAGCGTGCTGAACGTCCCCACAGCTCGCTCTCAGTGTGGAAGAGAGCACCTGGAAAGGCTCAGACACTGGCCCAAGCTCGCAGGCAGAAGTAACACACGGCATGTGTTCGCCGTTGGGTTTTCCTGTTTCTTGTTGCTTCATATTAAACATGAAATTCCATATGGACCTTTTAATGGTTGCTTGGAAATTGGATGTCTGTCACCCCAGAGGGATGTATTGGCATTCTGCACCTGATTGCATTTCTCCTTTCTCCCCCACAGGAGGAGTCAAAGGTTATGGTTCAGAGGAGGAGGAGTTTGTCGACAGCAGGTTCTCCTCAAGCTGAGAAGAGGCTTTTTCTCTTTATTAGCATGGGTAGGTTATGCGTGAATGTAAGTAGTTGTTTGAGTTTACGTATGTGAATTTAGGAATCTGATCCAAAATAAAGTGACACAAACAAGAAAGTTGAGACTGACCCCAAAATAAGTTGTTCTCATCCTAAACATTGGCAAGAGGAGTAAAGCAAAGCAAACAGAAATAAGGAAGCAGTTCGGAGCTAGGCACAAATTTCCATTCACATCTCTCTTGTTTTCTACACTTGCTTAAGGAAATTAAAAAAGGGCTTTTCTGAACTGTAACACTTCTGAGTACCTTTTTGAAAACTTCAGAAATTGAAGTATTTTCAGTGTCTTTTGCAATTTTGTTCTCTCCAGCGTGATGTTACCGCAGTGCTATTCCCCCACGGGGCTGCGACACACAGCAGTGACTTACCCGAATGATCTGCGCTAGAGCCAGCTCACGAGTGTAAGAGCCCACGTAGCACTTCTCCACACTATCGTGGTCCAAGTTCCTAAGCCGGTATCTCTGCGCCACATTTTGCTCTTCGTACACACAAGCTGTCCTAAGGTGAGTCCATACCAGCTTCCCCAGTGTGGTGTTGTGATGCTCTGGACTCTGTTACATTAATTACATGTTTGTTAGTGGTTTGCGGCTTAGCAATGCTACTTCCTCCATTTCACAGTTGGGGAATTGAAGCAGAAGAGGTCAAGGTCCAGATCCCTTGCGTGTAATTCACCTAAGGGGCCTGGGCTTATCTGTGTCAGCCAGGGTCACACGGGACRGTTCATAGCAAAATGTCATACCTGAATCTTCCAAAATACACCAGAGCGCCCTGGGATGCTCAGCCTTTCAATGCCTGCAGTGATATTTACACAGAAGGAGCGGGTAGGAGACTGAATGCCAACATCTGTTGAATCTAAGCTGCTAAAGTATGACTCTGCAAGTTATTTCAATAAAACTACTCTCTTACATTTAGTTAGGGAGACAGAAGTCTGTCCTTGGATCAATGATGAGCAGTGAACAGCAGTATTTCCAATTCCAAGTATTTAGAAATCATGAGTCAGGTTTTCCAAATCTTAGAAATAATGAAATAGGTTTTTAAAAAGAATATTGCAGGATATGTCTTATTTCTGCTTTCTCAACTTTTTGGGTGCAATTGGTTTACTTGTGAAGTATTTCAACAGGAATACATGGTTTCTAAGCTTGCTTTTAAAAATGACACTCAGCTTCTGACATATTCCTGTGTTCTAGATCTGGGCTTTAACAGCAAGACCAAACATTCCTGGTAAATTTACATGTGCTAATAAATGCAAACTCCTTGCCAAATTCATATCCCCCACAATATGCAAGGAGCATCAGAAGTGAAAAGTAAATTAAATCTGTGACTGCTTCCTAGTTCTGTACTAGAAGTTGCACAAATTTAAAGCGAATGTGGATTATAGCCAAATTCTGTTACACGGGTTTCATTCAAGGTAACTTTGCTGCTGTCAGCTAGCCAGTAACGTCTACTCTAGCCATCAAACRTGATCACTAAAAATTCAAGATGGGTAAGAAATAATTACTATAATAATGTTTTTTTAAATTTGTCTTTTGTGTTTCTATAGGGTTTACCTTACTTTTTTTCCTCTTTCTTACTTTTAAGTTTTCATAGTTTATTTTTAATACCATTTCTTTGAATGGTGACAGCTAAAACTTTAAAAAATGAAAGTTGAGATTCATAATAATCACCTAATGGCTGAGGCCAAGGCTGTAATGAAAGCATCAGTCATCTTGAGACCTGTGACATWTTTACTAGAATTAATAAAATTGCTAGAATTGTCAACGAAGGAGAAGTTGCCTTGTAATCAATTCGCTCTGGCTGTATGTGATTTTATTGTGAGACTGTTGTTGGGTTCCCAAGGTCTTTAAAGAATGGTACCCAATTCTGATAGACTTGATACAGTTTTCCTTTTAAAACGTGCTCTTTATAATACATTTGCGTGGTCGTTTGCACACAGACAGGCTCAAGCCTGGTGTTATTTATACATGGACACAGTCTTCATCTTGGAGCTGGTTCTCACTTGGCCAGAGGATTCCCCCATCATTGCACTCTCCTGCACCCTGTGACATTTGTGTCCTACTCTCCAGCACGTACGTGCAGACAGGATTCAATCCTCAGTGCAGGCAGATTGCTCTAGCTCTGTTGATGGCAAAAACAAGCTTCGCTGGACTTCAGCTGTAGTTATAAAACTTTCCAGATACTGAAGACTTAGCTGCTTTTTGGGTATATGAGCTTCATGGAGTTTGGTGGAGTTCGCAGGAGTTTGCCTGCTCCAAGGATCCATGCCAGTGTTTTTTAGGAAGGTTTTTAAAAAAATGTGTATTCCAATTGTTACCTATAATTGAGATAATATTGCAAAAATCTGTGTAGCTTATTGACCTGACAGAGTGTAAACAGCCTTTTGGAAGCCTCCCTATATGAAATATTCCAGCCCTTGTATTGTTCTTGTACACAAAGTGCATGGAGAGAATAAGCAATAAAATACCAGATGGATTTCCTTTGAAACATAATTACTATCCAGGTGCAGACCCCACTTTTCACAGTCAAAGATTTCCATCATTTTAATAGGATTCTTTTAAGTTATAGCATCAGCGTCTCCTGACCTGAACTATCGGTCAGTGCACTGCACATATGGTACCGGTGAAAAAAAAAGAGGGGTTCACTTCTCAATCCTCTTTGGCCACTGACTTTTTTTCCCAAGAATGGTAATTGAGATGCCAGTTGGTGCCCACTCTGGCAGTGACTTTCTGCGGGGGACGCACCTGGCCCGAGGGAGCTGTGCTGAAACTCATTTGGTCTTTGCAGAGAGCCAAGCAAGAACGTTTCTTTTATTTTTTTTCCTCCTCTTTTCCTTGCAAGGGAGCAGAGCAATAAAATAATAATAATAATAATAATAAAAAGGCATAACCAGTCTCCCCTCCCATTCTGACATGTTGAGTGCCAAAACTCAGATCAAGTCTTTAAGGCGAAGTGAGAACGCAATGAAAACAGGGGCTTTATTATAAAGGCAGGGCTGTGAACTTTTTAACTCTCGCAGTGCTCCCGGATGTGCCTCTTCACACTGTACACAGCTGCTGAAGGCTTCCAGGGACTGTGGGTGGTGGGTGAGGAAAGGGGAAGAGGTGGTTTAGCTATGCACAATATTTCCCATAAGAAATAAAGCAATAGAGTCTCACCTCACTGCCTGTTTTTCCACATATATTGAGACGGGAATGTATTTATATAACCCTATTAAAAGGGAACACTCAGTAGCAAACTCGGTCTTTAAATAGCTACTGTTCTGCATACTCCAGTCTCCAAACTCCTCAATTTCAACTCACACCCACTTACATTCTTTTGACATATTCCTCAGGTTTTTTGTGACTTTGGGGTCAAATCCAAAACTTATTGAAAGCAGTGGAAAGACACTCAGTGAATTCAGTGGAATTTGGATAATACTCTTAGAGCTCAGATACCATGGTGATAAATGCAATAAATTACATAGACAAAAGTTGCCCATTTTGGGCTAGCTCCGCTTCTACAGAAACAAATTAAACTGTTGCTATTGACTGCCACAGGAATCAGTTCTGCCCCTTCCCTGGTGGCATTTAAGCAGCTCTCAAAACATTTTACAAATAAGGGGAATATCTTTATCTCCCATTTACAGATGAATAAACTGAGGCACGGAGCCACGATTAAACCTGTGAGTCAGGCAGTGCAAAAGAGCTAGAATTAGACGCAGATACCAGTCCCTGGACCACCCAGTGGAAAAAGAGAGTTTATTAGCTGCTGGCAGTCTCGTAGACTCTGCCGGTGCTACCAGGTCCTACTGATGCCAACAGGAGTGGAGGGCAACCAACGTCCTCCTGTAAATTGTTGAGCGTTAATAACCTGAGCAGCCCTTCAGAAGTAGTTTGTTTTTACCACCAAGATGCATTATTTCATCCTTTCCCCCCCCCCCAGCGTTCATATTTTCCCTTTGACTCCTGTTATTTTGGTTCCATTTAGCAAATACATTCTTGGGTTTTTTTCCCCTGTGTCCCTCCAGCCACCTTAGTTTGCCTTTTTTTTTTCCTTCTTTCCCTTAAAAACTTTTTTCCTCATTCAGTGCACTAAGTGGATTTACGACCCATTTAGGCAGCTTACAGTGGCATTGCTTTTACAGTTCAGAGGCAGAAGGGCCATAAAAAGATTTACAGTTACAGCAAGAGTCGGTTGCATGGAAGTTCGAGATCCAAATTAGACAAAGGGAGCAGGGCTGTGTGAGTGGCCAGTAAAAGAAGCTTGGAAACAAAAACAAATGAAACTGCTGTTAGAGGAGGAGGTTGGGGTAGGGGCAGAGAAGGAGGAGGAAAAGTTGCCTGTTAACTTCATGTTACTATTGCAACAGCTCTGTTAATTCTGTTATATAAAGCCCTTTTTCCTCCTTTTTTTCCTCTCTCRATGTTGTTGTTGGACAGATTTTCTTTGCAAACACAAATCTCAAACTGGAGAGCAGCAACTTCACACAGTAGTTGAGATTCCAAGGCAGATATTCCCAGGATGTTGGCAGCTGTTTTTGCTGCTGCTGCTGGGACTCCAGGATACGAACTCCAGAGAATAAAACCAAGTGGCTGAAGGAATGGGACCGGTCAGAGTGGAGGACTTCAGGTTGCATTGCATGAGGATAATCTGGCATTTAAAAGAAGCTAGAGACTGGGAAATAGGTTTTATCCTCTCCCCCACTAGATTTTTCCTGCTGACTTCAAAAGAAACAAGACCAGGCTTGACCAAATCCATAACAAGCTGAGGCAAAAGGGAGATTTGCTACTGACATTGAAGGAACGTGTCTGGGCACATAGACAGAGACTATAGCTGGAGTCTGCAGAAGGTTGGGGGCTGCACTTCTGTGAGACTCAGACCATATGACATTCCATCAGAGCTGTGGACAGAAACCGCTTTGGAAAGCAAAGTGTCCTTTCTGGGCAGCCTGAAAAGATGCCACCTTTGTTTGAATCTACAGGTGCGTCTGGCTGGATGGGTACAGCCAGGTCTGCTCTGCTGGTGGGCTGAGTTGGTTTTGATGCAGGCCAGCTACAGTCTAGGTGCCATATAGTCTGTACCGTGGCACTGCACCTGTGCTAATAGGCCTTTTTGAGGGATCTGAGCTTAACAGTTCAGGAATGACACCATGCTAATGCAGCAACAGGGCTTGAAACTGGTTGGAGTGCAGGTGGGGCAAGCACAAGATGGTCTGCACTCACCCACAGGGATGTGCCCTATTCAAGTGCAGCGTGAGAATGGCTCCGATGAGCCTATGCTTGACTGTTTATTCCACTTTGTTGGGCTTTTATTGTACCTATGTAAGTATATAGTGTGGAAGCAATTGTAAATAAGCTGTAGACATAAGAAAGCCAATACTTGCCAGTTTTGCTCTAAATGCCAATTTTTTTTTAGATAGTTGAAAAGCACACTATTGTTTTGTTTTCCTTCTCGTGACCGTTATATTTATCTGCTGTTCCCGTTTCTAACCAACTTCCTGTTCAAAATATCGCCTTTAGTTTCCCTTAGATACGGCACCCTTCATTTCCTGAATGCTGTCCAACTGCCTTCTGGGCACCACTCAATCAATGCCTGCATTTCAGAAGTGGATGATGTGTCTATTAGTTGCCTTATTCTTAATTTCTGTTGACTATCGTTACATTGTTCAGGTTAGCAGCAGCATGGGAGTTTTTATTTCCTAATTTCTTGTGTATTTTTTTGTGAGCTTCACTGGTGAAGTTGGTGAAGTTCTTGATATTGCTGGTTTCCTTGGACCTTGTTTCCTTGGTGTCTTGGCTATCCTTTACTCACTACGTGCTCATAGCTCTCCAGTGAGATTAGTGTTACTGGTGGTGTAGAGGACGCTGGGATCCTCTGGATGAAAAAAGACTCCATGAAGATAGACGTTTCATCCTTGTTCTTTGCTCCCACACGTTCTCACATGGATGTTAACACTCAGGTTTCAGGTTATCTACAAGAGGAAAAAAGCAATCACAATGCTTTCCCTACATCCTTTTTAGATCTAGTTCTTCCTCCTTCAGAAGACAAATCTCCTAATAAGAAGAGTGGTAATACTTTAGAAAGGTTTGGCTGGTGTTTTGCTTTCTAGGGGAAGAAGCAGCCAGCCTCAGAGAGAGAGGCTTCAGCCTAAACCAGAAACAAAATATCACTCAGGCCCCTATTAAAATTTAAAAGTTAATTGATGATAGCCAGATGGACATCTCTTACCCCTTTTCCCTCCCTCCTCCCTATGGCAATCCGTATATGCAGCCGTCCCCTTGCACGCCTCGGACACGTGAAGTGTGTGCTGCTGTGTTTGCTTCATGCACGTTTGCGGTCCTGGGCTCTGCAGCTCTGCAATATTAGCCGTCCTGCCAGCTGGCTCCCTTTCTAATTGATGTTTCGTGTGGTGCTGTATAAACCTCAAGTGACCAGTCATTCGGGACACTGATGGATTTCTGTGGCTCCCACTAGAGATTTTCAACAGGACACTCAACTGTTACCATTTCTGCTGTGTCAGGGCTGTTCCCRTCTCCTCCTTTTTGCATCCCCCCACAGCGCTTGCTCTCGCTTCTGTCTCGTTTCCCGCTTTCTCTTTCAATGAGAAGGGCCTTGAACTTCTGGTAGAGACTTGACATATGAGAGAAAGCATTGAAAAGGAGAAAAGACTGTATTTTATGAGCGATGGTTAAAATGTATTCTTGAAGTGCTATTTCTTTTTTTTAAGTTGAATATAGTCGTGTGGGCAATACAGCAATTTCCATGAAAAATTCTTACAGTGGTAAAAGGCTTCACTTTTTTCGGGGGGGGAAAGATTGTAAATGAATACAGTCTTTTTATAGACTTACTGGGTCTGCATTTGTGGTTGATTTTTCCTCTCGTTCCCTCCTTTTGTTCTTTTCCTTTTTCTTCTATATATACACAAGAACTAAATAATTAAAAAACCAGTAAACCAATTACTTTTAGACTTTATGATTCTATTAATTGTAAAACCAAATCAGTGTTTTCAGTTTGAATCAAGTTGGCAAAAACATGAAAACCATTTTGGAAATACTTTGAAAAAATGTCTACTATTCTTTATAGAAATGAGTATGCATTTCCCAGGGTGGGGGGAAGCAACCTTTTTCTTTCTCTATAAAGAAAATAGAAAGGATTTTAAAAGCTAAATTTTAATGGCCATCGATGTCACAGGTCAATACAGCCGGGATCCAACGCCGGGTCTGGGATCGTCAGAAAAGGTAAGTTAATTTTTCCATTGTTGGAGTTGTTTTAACTCCTTCCCCCTTCTGTTTTACCTTCCACTTACCACCTCCTTCAGAACTGAAAATGAACCATACGCCTCTGCAGAGGACTTGGTCGCCCTCCTCACCACCCTCCTCCATCCCCAGCGGGTCCCCCTGTGCCGGGGCACAGTTGGGGTGTGGGAGGTGCTGCCGTTCCCTCCAGCCCCGTGCAGGACACGCACGGGGCAAATCCCACGTCTGCAGCAAGGCTCAGGCTGTCCAAGTGAGCTGCATATCAGAAATGACTTTTACTTAACCTAGGAGGCCCCCACATCCCCTTTAAGCTGTTTTTGACTGTGTCTTCGAGTGTGTAATGTGCTCCGTAAACAAATATTCTGTGTTTTTTTAACTGGTTCATTATGAGTTGAGTTGTACTTCAGGCACGGGACGTGGGGAGGAAGTGGTGGGACCAGGAGCAGAAGGGGATACAGCAGCAGCCTCAGACCCAGAGGACTGCAAGGAAGCAAAATATGGATGGCTGCCAGAACAAATGCAGAGCCTTTTGGGAAACCGTTTTGAGGCCTCATGAAGAAGTCAGAGAACTAATAGGTTAAGAAAGGCACAAATAATGTCAGACCTCCAGGAGAGCCGTTTGCCATGGGCAGGTAGCTCCAACAGGGGTTTGCCCGTGCTTCCAGATGGCACATTGCTGTCTTGCTCTGTTATCACACCTTTGATGGGGTTGTCTGTGGACACCGAGGCCAGAGCCTCTGGACTTTTACAGTCCAGAAGCATGAAGCATTACCAAAATGAGTGAAAAAAAGGAAAAAAGACCTTGAAAATAGCAGCAACTTTGTAAATCTCCGTATGTGGTCTACCTTTTGGGGCTGGAATGAGGATCCTCAAAGGCATTTATGTGGCTAGAAGTCTGTGAGGCGTTGCACAATGTTGTGTTAGAGAGAGCAACATCTGGGAAGATTCCTGTGCGTGTTTCCTCCCAGGTTGATCTGCGTGAGTTTATGGCCCTCTAGCTTGTTTATTAAATTTTACCTTTTGGATTGAAATCATCACGAAAACTCATTGTGAGAAAAAAATGCACATCTCAGCTTCTGTTTGCTCAAAACCGAATCGAAAAAAGCTCATATATTCACTCCTTGATTTCTCTAGGAATTTTAGTGTAACAAGTCCCCTTTTTATTCCACAAATCGCTATGTTCAATGTTGTTTTGGAATAGTTATTAGTAAACTGCTGTTTCAAAACCTGCAGGCGGCACCCAAGAGCACTGAATATGACTTCTCCAGGCTTTCTATTTTTATTGGCCAGATTCTGATCTCAGTTACGAAGCTTTGCTGGCTGATGGAGATGAGGATCTGATCCCATGTTTTAGTAAAATGAGGCTCCACTGATTTACAGCTGAAAAAAAAAATATCTGTTGCAGCTTCTTTCTCCCTAGGGTTGATGACTTCATTTTGCTGTTCAGTGGTCCATGGAAGGCTTTTTGGGTGCTGGCTTTAGGAGCGGGTATGGTAATAGAGACCACTCGTAATGAGCCGGGGAACTGCAGAGCCTCACCCTCATTGACAGGAGCAAGAGAAATGGCTCATGAACATACTGAAGCAAAATGTGCAGTTCCAGGGATACAATAGTGATACAGTAGATGGGATATCCTGCCAAAATGCTGTCTAAGTAGCCATTAATGGACATCTGAGTTTTGCTAAATAATTAATGTGTCTGTTGTATTTTTTTCTTATAGATCTTTCAAGGAATTTAGTTTCTATTCCTTTGCATTTAGTTTCTATTCCCTGAAATGCTGCTTTTGAGCCTGTCTTCTCAAGCGTTTATAGACATTGTCTGTAAGGCAGTTTTCTAATAGTAGCTCATGTTTGTTATGGCCAAAAAGCATTTAGCCCCAAGTGTGTAACAAGATAGATACCTCTCTTTGTTCTCACGGTATAGGCTGGAAACTGAGGCATAGCCTGCTGAAGTGGACTTGCCAAAGGCCCGTATCATAGGCAAGAACATGTCTTGTCCTTTGACCCACACAAAGAAAAACTTTAATAGAGCTTTAAAACCTACTAAATGAACTGTCTGAATCCCAGCACTCAAGGAGTTCTGAATAATTCTCTTTTGTCCATCTCCACCTGTGAAAAATGGCTATTCTGTTGTTGTCCATACTGAAAATATCAGCACGTTGCACTGGCTTTGCAATCTCACTTTGCAAACTCACACAATGCAGAAATCTCAAATAAATGATGGTGTGTGGAAGTGCTGGTAAGAGCAAGCCGCCCCCCGAACATAACTGGTCCTTTTCCAATTTTTCCTCAGTGTCTCTGTGGTTGGGCTGGCTGCCCCAGATGACTGGAAAAGGCTCTGTTCCTTGTTTCTCCCAACATCTGAATACCTGGGGAGTTTTGGCGTCTTCGTCCAAAATCCTGGCTATCGGTGTGAGGATGTCGGCTGCAATACAGCAACTTATATTCTTATCTTCTTATCACCAGTTATTTTCCGTGAGTGCCAGTTGACCACTTTGGCTTCCGCTTGCGGTTCTCAAAGGGAAAGAAACCAATATAATCATAGTATTAGTGGCTAGATCAAACATATCCCAATGACAAGGGGAGTAAGCAGGGCTGAGTTTTTGGTTTGGCCTTTGCTGAAGGTGGGAGACGTTCACTAACTTCAGTTGCAGATGTGGGTGTGGATCCAGGCAGAGCAGGCTGCACGTGCAGGGAGTTGGAGGCAGACGTTGGGTATGGACCGCTCCAGTCCTCGCAGCAGGGATACGGCACTGAGTACTCTGCTCTTAAAAATAGCAGGTAGGTCACAAACTAAGGTGTGAGCTTAGCTCCAAATGATGGTCAATTCTCTGAAACAGCCCAAACCTTTCAGCATATCCGCTTAGGACAAGGTGTTCTTCCTCTTCTGAAGCACAAAGGAAGGAAATGTATCTTCAGGAAATGTTTCTTTTTCCCGTGGATTGTCTGAAGCAAGGTTCGACAATACCCGGAAAAAAAAAAATCGCCACAAAATTAATATAAAAGTAGGAGGGGTTATTGACAAAATGCATGATTTTTATGAGCTAGAGAAAAGAAAATGTGCTGTAACGCTCTATGCCAGCAGCCAAGAGTGCAACCGGGTGACCGCGGTGCAGCTGACGTGTGACCCGCGGACCCTGCCGTCTACGGGCCAGGTGAGTCAGGAGGCAGTGCCCCGTCCCCATCCTCTCAGCTCTTCTCTCGTCTTAAAACAGCCATTAGAAAACAGAACAAGTGAGACACTTAGCAATATAAATGTTTACGTGTTGGAAGGAGGGATGCTACTTAACACCTAACCCAGAGGGGTAATTTAAACCCCCAAACCTGTAGGAAGCCTCCTTCTTTCTTCAGACCCCGGGAGATGCGTTAGACACGTTTCTTCTGAATACTGTGGCTCAGCTCCCCCTCCTTTTTTTCCACCCTTATTTTTCCTAGCCTTGGAGAGCTGTAGAGGAAATCTTGAAGGCAGCTGGTCTCTGGAAATGAAACCTATGAGATTTAATGCCTTAACTAAGAATGAAGGAGTTAAAAAGAAAATAAAAGAAATATTTAATTTAGTTCTCTAAAACAGAGCTCTGCCCAGTCCCCTCCTCCCACGTACACACCATCGACACCCTACCACAGAAAACAAACCCCTCGGTTATTGCATAAGCCCAGCCCAGCGTGTCCCTGCAGTCTGCCGCAGACCTATAACCTCCTGCTCCTTCAGGCTGGCTCCAGCATGCTACGCTGTGAGTCTGACTTGACTGAAATAAGCATGGAGAGAGGCTTCCACAGAAACCTCTAAATGGGTTTTAATGTCTCCCCACCGTAGGATTCCCGGAATTAATTTGTGTCTGGCTTTTGAAATCAGGGACGCTGTGTTAAGGAAGATGGATGCCCCTAAGAAGTACTGAAAAGATGAAGGGATGACAGTGGTGGTTTATGTAGTAAGCCTGGCCATGGATGCAGAGTAGTAAATGTGGTTGGTTGATTGAGATCAGATTTTTTATTTTTTCCAGTGGCAACGCCCATGTAGTTTATTTATTTATTTTCCCCCTTCACTTCAAGGCACCTAACACCACCACCATATTTTATAAATCCCTGTGATTATAAATCTAGAAGGATGGCATTCTTGGTTGCCTCAGAGGCCAGGAGTCTACACCCACAGGAGACGGATGGGAGAAGTAGCCAGCAAGCTTTCTATATTATTGCACAGAATTGCAGGAACTGGTTTTGGTTTACACCGCATGGGGGAACGCAAAGTCTGCACAGAGCATCTCCATTTACTGCTTCCTCTGCGTGCAGCCAAGGCAGGATTCCTTATACTCTCTCTGCACAGTTACTGGGGAGGGAATAATGTCGTGCCTGCCCTGCAAGAGATGCAAAGCCACTGCTTTGCAGCAACTGTTTCTATTATTCTGCTGGTAGGATACGGCCCAAAAAGATTGAAAGTGCTTCATGTAACTGTGCAAGCTGGTGTGAGACACCAGGCTGGTTCAGCTCCTTTCTCCACTTCCACTTCTGTGCCTCGTGCCAGCAGAATGGCTCCAATAACTGCACGAAAAAAGCATCCCCTTACTTTCTCTTGCAGGGCAGCAGTGGCTGATGAGACTTTGAGACCCCCAAGACGTGGATAGTAAATAGAGATCATCGCTGCAGGATGAGTCAGGTTGTACTGCAAAGTTAGGAAGTGTTTTTCTGAAGTTTAGAAGATGAGTTTTAAAAGTAGGGGATTTAGTTTACATTTTTTCTTGGGCCACAAGGCCAGCTACAGAGTAAGAGCTAGATTTAGATTTAGAGTCATCTCTGAGCTTTGAAGAAAAGAAAAAAAAACAACAACAGGCATGTTTGATTTTGGTGCTTTGCTTCATCTTCTTGCTGCCTTGGCAATGGGGCTGCCTGTGGTGGTGTGGGGGCAGCCCCACAAGATCTCTGATCCTTCCCTCCTCTTCCTATCATTCACCTCCTCCCCAGCCCTACCAGAGTCAAATATAAACTTTCTTAAAATGAACATAAGACTCATTCCACTTGACCAAGCCTGACTTCCCAGAAAATAAACAGCAAGAGCCGAGCCAGCCAGCCCCCTCTTCCGGAGCTGCCAGCCTCCGGAGAGGCGACAGATGGACCYGGAGCAATTCTGAGCCTTTTGCAGTGGAGAAGAGGGTTCCAAGGAGAGGGATCCCACCTAAGGGACTTCACGGGGTCCTCTGTAAAATAGCAATATTGCTAAGTGCCTTCATTTTCCCAGTTCTGATTTCTTTTTTTTTAGTCTCAGTTGTATCCTGGATAACTGGACACAACTGTTTCCCTGTCCTGATAATGGATCAAAAGGAGCCAGGTCAGTAGCACACATTAGTGCTATTGATAAAGAGGGCTCTTCAGAGCTCAACACTTAAACTAATCTGTACAGGGCAATAGCCGATTCCCTTTTATAATAATTTTTACTGTTGCCCTTTATTTTCTTTCTATTAAAATGAAAAAAGAAAAAAAAAATTCAAACCCCACCATCGCCAAAATGGTGTATATTCATTAAAAGAATGACTAAAAAATAAAGAATAAAATATGCTGAACAGTTTTCCAACCCAATTTTGTCTTCAGAGTGGATTAAATTCATTTCTGCTATGCAGAAGTCACCTGGTACTGCACTGACTGGGATGTGCTAGTACTGTACCAGCTAGCCACGAAGGTGGACAAGTGAGGGGACACTGGAAAGGCTTCAGTTCCCGCTCTCCAGGGCAGCTCTCCCAGACACCGGACGTCCCCCCAGCCGCTGTGCCAAGTCTCATCTGCTTTGTCCCTCGGTGTCTGGTAGCGTACTCGAGGCAGCGAAGCTCTGCGGTGCAGCTGCCCTAAAACCACCGGAGCAGCCGTGACCTTTTGGACCTGAAGTCCACGCTTTTTTCTTAGACTCCCAACCCCATGGGCATCTCCCGTGTAATTCCTCGGGAGCAGCGTGTGTGCAGGTGTTGCCTGCGGTACTAAAATGATTCTCTCTGAAATAGCATGGGAAAGAAACAAGTGTAGACAAAATAATAAATACACCTGTATAGGACTCCTTTTCCTTACCAGGCAGTAGACGTTTTGGGAGCTAGGTCAGAGTTATCTGATATGTCCCGGATCCCCTCTTCCTGCGCTCGTCACCTTCTCTAGCTCATGATGTTTATCTGCCTTTCCTTTCCCAGGACAGGTATCTTTGATCTCGGCTGGCCTCACTGTTAAAACAGTCTCTTTTGCACTGAAAGCATGAGCTTCTGATCCTCTCTAATCCCAAAACATCCTGTATGATTGTGCGAGTCTCTCAAGTTTCTTCATCTTACTAGCAATACCTGGCTTGTTATTTAAAAAAAGAAAAGACAAAAAAGAAGAAGAAAAAAAAAGTGTGCAAGCCTTTACACTGCACCAATCCTGCTCTTTATGGAAAAAAAATCTTAAACTAAGACAGCTGAAATGTTCCCCCCGACAGCTAACTGCGGTAAGCAGCAGTAGTCACACCGTGCTGAACTCCAACACCACCTTCTGTGGGTCTTCTTGCTTTGTCTATGCTGATATTCACAGGCAGCCTTAACGAGGACAAATGAAGATTGGCCAACACTTCTGCAAATTACTTATGTGCTGCTAAGGATAACATTAAAAGTTTAAAAAATAAAAAACAAGGAAAAAGATTTCTTTTCATGTCAGGTTTCAATTTGCTGCTACTTTTTTTTTTTACTATCTGCTGTTTTCCACTATAAGCATTATCTATTCAAGCCAGAACAGATTAAAGCTAATTGTTAGGCCCCTCTGTTTTTCCTTCTTACTGTTTTATCTCCTAAGCAACTTTATTTGGTATAAGACAAATAATCTGAATTCCTGAAGTCAGAAACAAGGAGTGGGAGTCCGGGAAACTGGCTGCTGATCTAATGCAGTTTTTGCAAGTGTGGTTATGGTTAGAAACTCTAAATATGGCACCGTGTTACTGTACGCACGGTAACTGCGCCCTGTGTGTCAATGTCTGAGTCACAGTAGTGTAGTTTACTGACAAAAACATGTTTTACTACTCTCGGCTGTGAGGAGTCAATAGAGTTGGGAATGAATGAGTTGAGCTCGCTGCATCGAGTTTTACCAACCGAATGACCCGGCTCAGTGCGTACCCAGGGTTTGCTGTTGGTGAGAGGGATGTAAGCGGCGGAAGGGGAATGATTTGGCAAGCAGACGTTGAGCCAAGCGTCGTTTAAGTGAAAGGGAATGGTTTGTTCATGTCGGATGAAGATGCCAGCGAGTGGGGGTTCCTGCCTGGCACCCCACTGGGAGGGGGCTGCGCTGGGGGGAGCGCAGTCAGGAGAGCTGCGTGATGCCCATGGGAATGAACCGATTCCACTTCCGTGGAAGTATTTGAAAACTTTTGTTTTCAGCACAATGCAGAACAGAAGTGTGTTTTGAAGCCTTGATGCTGTGAAACGGAATTGCTGTCCTGTGGCTCCCTCTCTCCCCGCCGCAGGACAGGCTCCTTCCACCAGCAAATGAACTGGCAAAAGCTTAATTTTTTCAACTTTTGAACTGAACTGACTTGATCTGAATGTTACTGGCAGAAACTAAATTAATATAATGCTTTTCTTTTAACAGAGCCCCCTTTTTTTAATCTTTTAAATAATAAGTATCCACCAAGGAGACCAGCTGGCGTTCCCATACTGTATGCATTCATCCTAACATTTACTATGTACTGACTCACACAGCATGCATCTGCAAGAGTTATTAATGGAAAGTATTAAATAAATTTGGTTTAATATTTGGTAAATAGGAGGTGTCTTTGTGCTTGAATTTGTGTTTCCAATTTCTATGTTTATGTTATTTATATTAATATATTTCATGGGCTGCTTAATAATAGTAGCAATTAAGATAATAACAATAAATACTAATAATGCTGAGCTCTTCTGCTTTTCATCAAAGGAGGTCAAGACTCAAGGGTATACCTCTGGGGCTGGTATAATGTAGATCTGATCTCCTCCTGGTATTTCTTTTTGTGGAAAGTTAGGAGTATCATGCAACGATCAGATCGCCTGTATTTTGGCCTCTGGAATGTCTCTTAGGCATTATAAATGCCAGTAAGAAACATAAAATTGGAAAGAAAACAAACACCAGGACATTGAAAAACGTAACCGCAAATACTGACCTATTTGGTTTTTTTCTGATTTAGCAGAACGCTATTAATATTATAATTAAAGCTATTTTGTAGCCTGGGGGCTTGAACACCTGGCTCTTATTAGAGCTGGATCTATAGCGTGTGGTGGGAAAAAAAAAGAGGACAAGAGAGGAGATGGCCCAAAGGAGAACACAAGAGGGCACAGTGGCACCTGTGGTGCACTTTCTGTTCGCTGGCTTTTTGAAATTTGAGGGCAGGGTGAATGTAGGCCTCTGTTTGCATGACACAAATAATTACGGTAACACGGTTGATCAGTTGGAACGGTAAAAATGTAATTTTGTCAGCTTGGAGTGGATTGTTTACTAGAATTATTTTTTGGTTACTTATGAGGGTCAAAGGTAAGGTGAGATGACTGTATCATATAAGGTTAATATGGCAATAAGCCCCACTATAAGTTTGACAGAATTAACCTGGGCAGTCAGTAGGAAAGCTACCTATTGTATTAAATAAGGTACAAAAAGCATGTTCCAGGCAGGTGTTTTCTGTAGCTTTCCTCATCTATTCCACTATTCTTCTACCATATTGTGCTAACGGAAACTAGTTCTGTGATTTCAGAAGCAAAGGGTGCTAATGCTCCTTTTCATTTTCTGTTCAAGGAGGCCGTATGTTTCTGCAAAGCCTTTTTCATGTGACTGATCAGAAATGGCCCAAGCAAAACCAAGAAGCGTTAGCTGAACCTTAAGCAACCTCGCCCTGGTGGACGCTGCTGAATTGAGAGGTCAGTGGTGAAAATTTTCTTCTGAAAGAGTTAGTGCTGTAAATAGATATTTGGAAGGAAGCGACACAGAAATAAGCAGGATCCTATCCCAGATGTTAATTTGAAGTTCGGAGATCGCAGTCTTCCTTGGACGTCTCATGCAGGGTGCTTGCTCGGGGAGCAAATGGCCTCCTTGCACCATGGTCACTTGCCCGTGTTGGCTTTTGTGGAGGGAGAACTGGGGTCAGAACCGTTCCACCACAGCAAGTCCAGCAGAGGTTTGCAAACAGTCTTTTTTGGATTTGTTCAGTCACTGTTTCTGACTTGCAGGAGGTTGCAGACTGGGCCTTTTCTATGGGAATTGCGGTTGAAACCTCTGAAAGCTGTAATCCATGACATGACATTATTTCACAATTAAAAATGAACAACCACCTTCTTTTTTTGCAAAGAAGTCCTTGTCCTCAGGTCTCCYGTACATACTATTTGTAAGACACAACTTCTCCTCCCATCCAAACCAGTCCCCAGTGGTTTCTTACTCTCCCAGAAGTTAATCAATCTGTTATTGTATATGGAGCTGCGAAAGGAAGATGCGATACTACACCGCATGCAAAAAAGTAAAGAAACAAGATCATTAACATCTTAATATCCTGTCCTGACATCTCACAAATTATTTTAGACTTCATAGCCAATGTAAACAGGTTTGTTTTCAACTCCCCTAATTGCCTGCTAATTGAGAGCAGATGTAGGCCTTAACTTTCGGCAGATAAAGAACAGCCTCTTCTCTAGGGTTTCGCATCTATCATGAGGTCTCTGATGTATGCCCGTGAGCTTCCCTGGTTAGCGATGCCGAGGCAGAGGGGGATTGGAACTGCTCCTCTTGAATCGCGCCCGAAACCTTGGTGAGACAGAAGGGAAGACAGAGCTATGGGACTCATCAGTAACATCATCATCATTATTGTTTCATTTCGTACTTCAGTGCACTTTTCAGGTTTCCTTCTGGGGGGGAGTTCTCCGAATTATAGATGGGTTTCTCGTTATGATAGAAATCACTGGGTTTATGAAAAATGCATTGCTGTCATATTCCATTATCTACTTCCTCCCATGCTGCAATCCTGTAGCTTGCAAGTCATTAGATTCTTTTTCAGAGTTCCTTTGAAATAATCCTTTCAAAAAACACTATTCATTGGGTATGACCCCAGAGAGATACTGTCTGGTACTAAAGCTCTCTTTTAGTTCTGCGAGGGAGACCTGTAACAACAAGATAAGTGCATGTATATTCCAAGTAATGTCTGGAGTTTGCTGCGTCCCATTAAATGCAATAGGAGCTCACAGTTCAAATGGTAGAATTTTGCTTTGTAAATGTAGGAGAAAACTTAGTTCAGATATATAGGTAAATTTGCATTTGGTAGTGATTTAATGTTCCATGGTCTGTTTTAGTTCCAACTTAAATATTACATTAAAACCAGCAATAAAAAAAAAAAAAAAGAAAAAGCGTGCTAACTGCTGGGTTCAGAAAGAGTGGATATGATTTTGTTCTTGCTGTCAGTGTAGCAGTGAGCTGCCTTTTATTTTCTCCTCTTAATTTAGCAAGTCAGCAGCAGTAGTTAAATGATAGCCCTCCGGTCTTTCTTCAGGACTGTTTTTGCAAATGAAAGCAGGAACCTCAAATCCTTGTGTTTTTCATATCACTTACAAGGTGTTTTGTGAATTTTAACACTTTTGCATCTATCTGTGAAAAGGCGGAGGGCACGAGTGATTCTCGGTGAGAAGTGCCCTTTGTGCAGGGARGCTGCATGGCTTTGTACCACTGGGTTCAGGAGGTCATAAAGGGGGGGGAACCCACCCAAAAATAAGAAACAGTGTGGTGGTTTATGAAAGATAAATGGGTAGAAAAAAGGAGGGAAGAGTTCACCTCCAACCAATGTCATTCAGAATACTTAAAGCACCTGGCGTCTGGATTATGAAACATTATTCAGCCCCAGAACCACAAAACCTTCAGGTTTTCACTGTGATTTCTTCACAAAGCCCTTTTTCTCTCCCAGGGCTGGCTCCAGGCCTCCCTGTGAACACAGAGTCACCCCTGCCGACATTATCCCTCTCTGGAAAGTTGCCACAAACCTTGCAGAATAAAGTCCTGATCTAACAGCGATGCGAGCGGTTTAATAGGAGGGCAGGGGGGCTTGAAGTCAGTAGCACAAGGCATAACAGACTAAAGCAGCGGTCCATTAAATCAGCGCACTGGGGCCTAGGCATTTACAGTCACACAGTCAGATGTTTCCAGTAATTATTTCCCCATAGCATTTTTATTAGGTGCTCCATAAATAATATTCACTGCYGTGCTCTTCTCATGGTCTTTTATAAAAAGAGAGGGAGGACAGAAGAGAAGGGGAATTCACTTTGCCTTCAGCTAGATTTTGAGGTAATTCTGTCTTTCGGTCCTATTGAAGCAGATATGAGCTTGGAAAATATGGGCAAATTAATTCCTCGCTGACCAAACGTTGTTCCGTAAAACCATCACTACACCAACTTAAGGCAAGTTTCTATTTCAGATTTAGATTTGTCTTCTTGTCATGGATCCCCTACAGTCCTAGGATGGACAGGCAAGCAAGTGCTGGGATTGGAGTGGGATTTTTTTTCTACATACCCTTTTTTTGTTGTTAACTTTTTTGGTAGTATTTACATAGGTCAAATCCAGGGTCGTCACATCAACAAACAGCACTGCCTTCTCCTMTCTGGAAAGACCTTCCCAAAGCTCAACACTGTCGCTGTGTGTTTAATCTGGTCTGTACATGCAGCACCTATTGACAAACGCTGGCTTTTTGACAGAGGCGGCTGTGCAAAGGCTTTTTCCAGAAAATATCACTGCGTTGCCTGAGTTATAGTATTAATGTTAAGCAGTACAGCTTATTTTCTGGTACTAGGACTTGTGTTTTGCAAAGGGCTTTTGCTCAAGTATTTTATTTTCAACATCAATTTTCTAGCAAAAGTAAGATTCCCCAAATAAACTCAAGGATCTTATTTTTTTTACTTATTGGACTGCAATATTGCGACCAACCCCAAGCAGAACTCAGAGGAGCAACAGTAAAAGGAGGTGGAGTAAATAGTCATGGTTCAGGTTTGCTACTATAAGGGTCACATACTCTTCTGCCTGTGTGTGCAAAACCTCTAAGCAGCAGCAGGTGTGTATTTATATAGATCTACCCACAAGTGCAATGCTTCCGTCTAAGCTGAAAATCTGTGCATCAAGTGTAGATGTGCACAGGGAGCCCAGAAATTGTTAATAGTTGGGCAGAAAATAGAGCTTTAAATAAAGAGGGTGTTTTTGCTTATAGTAACTGCCAGTGTCTGCTCAGGTTTGGTGGCCTTGCTCCTTGGTTGTCTCCATCTGTGTACATGAGGGTACAGGGCCACGTGGCTGTATTTCAACAGGAACAGAGTATTTTCATGCAGCTAATTGTCAGTGGACTAGGGCTATCTTAGCAGCCCTGATTGCTGGCTGAAATGTGTAGCATGGTCATTTGACCCACGATCCAAGACTAGGGTCAGACCTCACGCAGCCTCACCACACCTTGTCTAGAAGAGCCATGTGAGACAGCTTCCTATGGCTCTGCGGGGAGCAGGTTGCTGAAGCCTGTTGCAGATGAAAGATGCTCTGCTGTTGGCCATCGCTTTAGCAATGCCAGGGGACGTCATGTCAGTAGGAAAAGACGAATCATCTGTTTCTCAGAAAATACCGTCTCCAGATAATTTCTCAGTTCCTTTTGTTCTCTGTTTCGTTTCTGGACTGCTCAAGCTGGGGAAGTTGGAGCCTGAAATTAAATATGAACCCATTCAATATAAATGTATGTATCTATTTTGTGGTATAGGAAGACTCAGTTCAGTGAACCCAGGCCATTGGCGTTTTATAATTTCCTCTTGCTCCAGCAGGTAAGGGATTAACCCATTGTTATTTCTGTCTAAAGGAACAGAAAAAAAGATATACTCTGCAAAGACCCCGATTTTTTWAAAAAAATAATAATCCATTGGGTTTTTAAAGAAATATTTTATTGGAACCATAAGGTTTCTTTTTTTTGAGGGAGAGAAAATTTGAAATCCGGAGTTTATTTTTCCTTCAGTGTCTCTCCTAAGAACCAACAGGAATTGAGATATTTTTTTTTCTCTCTTGTGTTTGTGCCTACTTATTAAACACACATGTGGCCTGGATTCCTTGCGTAGGTGCAAAGAGGTTTGAAAAAAAGAAAAAGAAAAAAAGGTGTAACCCAGTCCATTGACCTGTCTCTTTGCCCTTAGGACTCTTTCGAACAGCTGTGAGAAAAAGAAAAAAGCGGGGGGGGTGGGGGGTGGGGGGGGAGAGAAAAAAGGAGGCAGTTTAACAAGCCAAATCCAGATGTTCATTTCATACACACACCCTGAACAGCTTTTGCATGGTTTATTTCGTTTTCTGAAACCATTTTTCACCAGCCTGTTTTCTCAGCTGGGAAACTTCTGGTGTAGTGTTTTCAAAAAAATATTGCATTTGGCATTACAAGAAAACAGAGCCTTTAAGACATTAAAAGGACAATATCCTTGTTTGACTTGGCCCAGGGAAGCAGGGCTATAGGAATTTTAGATTTTTGTACCACCCAAAGAATAGGTAAAAGAAATTTTCCACTCTTAAACCCAGTTTACATGGGAATTTGAGAGCTGATTTAGCTTGATTTCTTTTTTTTCCTTTTAAAGACTACTCTGAGGACTTTGTGTTAGTGTAGTGGGACTTTATTAGCATGAAGGAATAAGCAAAGTGATAGCAATCAGTTCACATCCAGATTCTGATGAACAATAGTTCAAACCTCGAACTGATGCTGAATGAACCTTATTTTTGTTTTGCGAGGACCAGATCCTGATATGCTTGTTCACACCAACATCTACTTACCATAGACAGACAAATTTGAAATTATTTAATGCTGGTGCAATTTCTCTTTATTTAAAGTAGAGGTAAGCTACATAATATGAACCAGAATTCATATCAGCTGTGTGAATAGCACCGATAGCAGCGAGGATGGTGATTAGCTGACAGGACAGTGTCTACACTGAGTTTAGAGGTACCCCAATGGCTGGCAAGGAATGAATGAAATTAGGGAAAATCAAGTGTAAACAAGACCTATACTGCTATCACTTAGCTAATCAGAGGATATATTGCCCTCCAGAAAACTCAGTGTAAAACCCCAACTCCACTGAAGCCAGCGGGTGATTTGCTGTTTGCTGTCCTTCGAAACTTAGGTAAAAAACCTGACATTGCTTACCTGTGAGATCCTACAAGTGCCATTCACTATTACTTACTGTATTAGAGAGGGACTTGATCCAAATTCCTCCATTTAAAGAAAGGTCTATAACTTTGCAAAAAGTTTGAGCAATGCTTTGGTGCTCCTTTTGTTTACCTGTTCTACAGTAGAAAAAATTGCAGATATTCTTACCAGAAATGTCACCATCCCATACAGATTTCAGACCCTATCAGCTACAAAATAAAAGCAGATAATAAGAATTGTTAGTGAGAAAAGGTGGAAATCAGACATATTCAAATATAGAATTTGAAGACATATATTGTAGCTAAATTAAATAGACAACAAAAATAAAACAGTATTAAAAGATCCTAATTGGAAAAACTGCATCACTAATTAAACAAGTAAATAGAAATGTTAAAGGTATTAAAATGTCGCACACCATGTTTTCCTTTCACTTTGCTACTGCTAAAATAAGGACAAATCATGAGGTGTCTCGCTTTTGGCATTACAGAGCATTCAAGGATATGGTGTGTGTGCGCGCCTGTTTGTGTATACGTATAGATGTGTGCAACCTTAAGCCTTGGCAGTACCTGGTAGTGGGAGTATTAGCATTTCGGTGTCAGAACACCACCAAGTGGGCTATAAATACTTGGTCCTTGAACTAATATTCTCTTCAGACAGAATAAAAAAAAAAAAAAAAAGTAAGAAAAATGTAATTAAGACTTAAAATGCATTAGGCAGATTATTTGGCCAGTACAGAACTAGAGCGGAAAGCTGCCAAGCAGTACTAGTAGGTTCTGTTGAACAAACTGGTAGTCTTTTTAAAGCCACTGACTTGGTACACAGACTGAATAATCCTGGAGAAAGCATATATTGTCTGTCCATTTCAGGAGACTGCGAATTTGTGATGTAAAACAGTACCCTGGTGTGGTTTTTTCTCTCCTCTTTATCTGGTAGTATGCATTACATATATGTGTGTGTATGTCTCTGTATTTATTTGCATGCATACTTACACATACGTTGTTACACACGTCTATACAAAAGCATATATTAATTACTTGATTAAAAAGGACAGTCTGTTTGTGTGGGTATCAAACCTAGAACCCAGGCAGCTTCACATCTGACTTTCGGTATTAAGACCTCCTAATATCTAAGCTCAGAGATGGGTAGATCCAGGAACTTCTGCATGGATATTGTCAAGACTCCGTATTTGGAAATATTCTGTCGGTCAATGTGTGTACAATGAACTTAGATATTTGCCTTGGGAAATGTAATTTTAGAGTCTCTCTAAAAGGCAAGCAAACTGGTGATATCAGGATATCAATGTATACAAATGCCAATATATACGTCTCTGCTGGAATGACAGTCTTTAAGGCACCATGGACCTGGTGTCAGGGTTTCATTCGGTGCTTGCACAGCACATGGCAGCCTTGGCCTCTGGATGGGGCAGTTATGTGCTGCTGTGATACAACGTCAGTAAAGATGATTCAGGAGCTCAGAAGAAAATGAGGAGGCAATGGCGTTGTATGGGGGAATCTGCAGTAATGCTGCCTTGTACTGTCAGCCTGGACCCTTCCAGTCATGTAAAGGGAAAAGAGTAAGTTTGGTGAAGTGTGAGGGCTCTTATCTCGTTCTGTCTTTCAGCAAAGCAATGACCCATGCCACATGGCCTCCCAAAAATGCCTTCTTTGTTTAGCCAAGAATTACACCCTGTAAACATTCCCTATCACTGCATTGAAATGGTTGCATTTATTATAACAGCCTGCCATAAACTTTGGTTCAATAGTCTGTTCTGAGAGGGGTTAATACGTGCTCTGGGAACACCGTTATCAGTGCTGAGGAATCCCAGCAGTAGTCTCTGTGATCTCATTTGGTGCCACGCAACACAGGAGAAGCTCAGTGTTGCCCACTGCACTCCATGCTCTGTCTCCCTTGGGTTTCCCTACAACTTCAACCCAGGTTTGCCTAATACTTTGCAAGGTATGGGGAAATATTTCCCATCAAAACGATTGAGGTCAAGGGGAAATCATGATATTCCTCTTTGTCGCACCCTGGTAAATTCATTTTGATACTGCTAATTGTCACTGTGGGCAAGTTGTGCATCATCCTTAATTGTCCTCTCTACAGACTCTCTACCATTGTGACTCTGTCAGTGAGAACAGATACATCATGTTTTATAAGGGAATTTCTTTTGTCAATATTGTTACACCGTTTTCTGAAGACATGTGAACTAAGCTAACAAAGCTGCTTTTTGTCCACAGAACACATCCGTGGCCCTGGCTTAGTGACAGCGAGGAAGGGAGTGAGATTTATTCACTTCCTGAGATGAGAGCATGGGACAGTGCAGAACTGGTCCCAGTCACCCATAAACGGTGCCGTGTGTTTGTGTAGCTCCTAGCACAACACTGCCGCCTTCCTACACAATGGGAGAGCTGTGGCCTGTTTGTCATAATGGTGATGATGGTGATGCTCACAGAGAATCAAAAGCCATGCCATGAAGGCACAAATGGCAGGTGGTACAGACTGTATTTTCAACAACGCTTTATTCTGTCTTCTGGTTTGTAGGATTAAAAGAAAAAGTTTTCATTTAGAGGAGGACATTAGGGTTGAGGTAGGAGATGGGGATTTCTGAAAGTGATTGTCTGTATCACTGCAAAAAATATGATTGATATTCTCAGAGTCATGGACTAGTTAAGATTGGAACTGGCATTTGTAGATCATCTGGACCCTGCTTCAAAGAGGGCCAACTTCAAAGGTASCTAAGGTTTCTCAGGGCCATGTTCTGTCAAGTTTTAAAAATCTGCAAGTTTGGGGTGTTTTACCATCTTTCTGTGCAACCTGTTCTAGAACTTAACTGGCTTCCTTTCGATTTATTTTTAATGAAGTTGGAATCTGTCATGCTGTAACTTGTGATCGTTGCCTCTCATCCTTTCACTGTGCGTATCTGAGAAAAGTTGGACCCTATCTTCTTTGTAGCCATCTATCGGTTAGTAGAAGGCACCGATTAGATCCCCTCCTTTAAGCTTTCTCTTCTCCAGGCTGAACAAATTCACCTCCCTCAGCCTCTCCTCATGTGTTCGGCTATCTTGATAGTCCACTGCTGGACTCGATCTGATTTGTTGATATCCTTCTTGCACTGTGAGGAGGGAAAACAGTCCAAAAGTGGAACTGGGTTTTAGTTGTGGTTAATATTTTGTATTAACTGTCTACTCCGTTGACATCGGATGCTCAAGCCTTGGCCATAACTGTAATATAGTGGTTCTCATTCAAACGTCGGGGACATCAGGGCTTACCTGCTCAGCCTAATCTTGGAAGAGCCTGTTTCCTGAACACACTGTACCCAGGTCATCCTCTCCCATTCATTTGGCTCTCTGTGATAGCAATACAGTTAATTGCGTTTTTTTCCCATTGCTGAACTGACTGGATCATCCTGGAGGTGCTGAATTTGTTTTCTTCTTTGACAAAGTGCATACGCTCCTATGGATTTTTACAAAGGAACCGGAAACATCTAGGAAAAAGCAGGAGGAGTGGAAAGCCCTCAATTTCTTTTGCTATGAATGATTTAGTGCCAAGTTAACTGAAACATTTGAAAAAGAGATTTTTGGTGCCTAGCTTCATTAAACCCTCTATACCCAAATGTATTCTCTATCAGTGTCAGCATCCAACACTTCATCTTGTCCCAATCACAGCAAAGGCCTTGTGGAAATAAAATGCAGGGAAAGGAAGAGGAAAGCAGACTATTGTTGCCATTATGCATGTCTGTGCACATGTGCTCTATAAACTTACAGTGAGGTGAAAAAAAAGAAACTATGTGAAAAGAAGGAATGAAGCCCCAAGCCACATCAACCTTCCAAACGTGCACTCCTTTCGGGGGTACGAGCCACGCTCCGTCGCATTAAAGAGCATTGTGCCACACTCCAACCTCCTTCTCTGGAGCACGTGTTTTAATCAGAGTATTATGTTCTCGTCCACTAAGCTTTTATCAGCACAATGAGTGGGACCCCCTTCACTTGGCAGTGGTTTCTGTCAGCGATCTGTCTTCTGCAGCTATTTCCGTGGGAAGGCCCTCCATCTGGTGCTTGGCAGGGAAGGGAACTTTCCTCTCAAATGTTCTCTCTCTCTCTCTCTCTCTCCCCCCCCCYCCCTGTTTAAGGTATACCCTTTGGAAATCTTCAGCTTCCAGGATTTATTTTTGCACAGGGCACATACTTTGTTTTACGTGGTCTGGCTTTCTTTTCTTTTAACAAAACGCCACCCCCGTGCCCTGCTTATCCTGGCAGAGGGAGAAGAATGCTGTTTGCTTTAACATTACCTTCAGTCTCAGTATGCAACAGGTCAAAAGATGTGACAAGTACACATGCTAATCCCTTTCCCTTTCAGTTAATAGAATAACACAGATGGGAAAGTTTACATTGGGATCTGACACTCGCTCCAAGCTGAAGTTAAGAAGGAGACAGGGTTGGACATTGCCTTTCAGATCAGGGTGGTTACTGCACAAACTCACCTTCCTACTCAGCATCGAGTTGCTCCTGTCATCCTAAACCCCATTTGCTCTGCTAAGAATGTTCCCCTTCCCCTTCTCCTCTCCTTTTGAGAGTAGTAGGTAGAGTTGGATAAGACTTCGAAAGCTTTTGTAGAATGAAATATTCCCCAAGAATCAGTGATGTTCAAGTGAAAAAATGTCCACATTTTCCACCGAAACACCACCATTTGTTTTGAAATGGTGACTTTTTAAACATTTGGCATTTCTGAGCGTTGAAATATCACATAAGAAAATAATTCCAACTAAAACCAGATACTTTCTTAGAAATATTCATTTGATTTCAATAAAACCCCATATTACCAGTTTTGTCTTGTATAATCAGACTGTTTATGTTTCACTCGATTCTGTTTTCTGTTTCTTTGTAGCCTCCAGAATATGTCCTCTGACATTCTACATGACATAGCCCATTTGTAAGTTTGCATGCCTGAAGATTTGCCACTTACGTTATTCCTGCAGGAAACACACAGAAGAATAAGACCTAGGATTATGCCTATGATGGGAAAAGCTGCAGCAATGACTAACTGAAAGGGCTGATCCATCACACGCCAGATACCACTTTCTTCCCACCAGGTATGTACCACTTCACAATGTCTTTCATGAGAACCTTCTGCCAGGTGCCCATAAGGGAGCAAGTTTCTGGTTGCTGGGAACTCCTTAAAATTAAGATTTTGAGGGTATCTCTGTAACGAGATGAATATCTAAGATCTATTCTTACATAGACATGGGCCTCAGAGTATAAATCTAAACACGGAGAAATTGTATTTTCTACAATTGTTTTTTTTAAAAATCCTGATTCTATAAACAAAGCTTTATGTTAATTAATGAAAATAAGATTAGAATGCAATTAAAAACATAATAATTTTTACTGAAAAAGACACATACTTGCACTGAACTTCCTAGCAATGAAAAGACTTAATTTGTATTAGAAACTGTGCCTATAAGGTTTGCATAACCGCAAATGTGTTGTTCGTGGGAAGCACTCAGTTAGTGACCTGCTTTCTGATTAGAGAACTAACATTTGTGTTTGAGAATCACTGCCTATCTTTTTCATCTAGTGTCTTTCAGAATGTGCAGTTTCAGAACTGCTTTTTCACATTGCTTTAGACACTTCTCCATGAATTTCGTGGCAGATAGTGTGTACCTTTTTCAGCCTGCTACCTACCGATACCCAGGATAACGCACTAATGCTTGATTCAAAAATCAAGATCTCAAATTCAAAATTCAAGATCTCCATCTCCAACCTGGCAACAGCTGTGAGGCTCATTCATGCTGCACAGACCATGCAGAGGAGAGGAAAGAGCAAGCTCAGTTTGAAGAAGCTCAAAGCCTCAAATTTAAGTGAAGGGTCCATCTAGATCAATGGAGAGACGCTTCCCTAGAGGGAGCATGAGGAAGACCAGCTTAAACTAGATGCTTGTATTTTAGTGACTAGGGTGAGGTGAGAGAGATCCTATGATCAGGGCTGGTCCACAGAGTGGCTTAGATACACAGGCCAAGATTCAGAACATCTCTGTCCTGGGCAGTTTTGGGCAGTTTTCTGAGGTTTTAGCACTGGGAGTCATGCTGATCTTTCTTTCTGGTTGATGCATGAGATGGGCACCTTCAGGGGAGCTAAGTGTCCCACAAAAGCTCTGATCTGACTTCTGGAGGTGCCTTTCTTCCTCCTTTGTAGAAAAACCTGAAACAGCAGCATTTTGACTATCACTGTAGTGATTAAATGTGGGTCAGGTGAGTCCAGGTCGTGATTCCTACATAGGGACCAACATTCCCATTGGTTCTGGTGGAAGTTCAGGCTCCTTATCTGGGGCAAGGCACCTAAATGCTTTTGTCAACCTGACCTTTACTCTGTTGTAATTTCACTTCTAACTTCTTGACTTAGACCTCTAGCAAGGGAGAGCAATTAGTGCCCATCACAAGGAAAGCTTTTGCAACATGGGTGACTGCCCACAAGAAACACAGCTGAGACCACCAACTGTTTTATTTGTTTTTATTCCAATTTCTGCTGATTGAGAAGCTCATGAGATACATCTCATTTCCCTGGAGGTCCCCAGGGAAGCAGTGGCCAGACAATCCTTTCCTAGCCTGCTTTGGGCAACGCTGGTGGTATAGCACTGCTGGCGCTGCACTTAGGTCGCTGTGCTGGTAGGTCTCTTAGGACAGGCAGCTACATAGGTTATTAAAGTCTGCCTAAATGAGGTCTGATTCAATGCAACAGGTAGCTTATTTCAGCCACCAAACTCTTGTTGGTAGATGGTAAACACTTTAATTCACCGTTACTCAGAGCCTGATTTGAACAAGTTACCTAGAGGAAAATGGCTTAGTGTCCTGAGCTACAGCTTGTGAAGAATTAACAAAAATCTCTTATAATGGGGATGGTGCTAGAGAGGCTCCATTACGGGTGTGAGCCACTGTCCTGGCCTTTTCAAAAATAGCCTCCTACACACTGTAGTGCCAGATGGAGGTTTTCAGACCTATATCTGTCTGCAGACCTAAGTTTTAAAATTTCAGATGACTTTGCCTTTCTCTGCACTAGGTTATGCCTGCAGGTATCACCCAGTGCAGTAGGTAGCATCAAAACTGCATCATCCTTTGGCTAATTGGAGCAGGAATTTCGGTATCCCTTGGAATCACGCTCCTCCCTGCTTCCTCCAGTTTGAGGGAGGCCAGTAATTTGCTGGTGGTCGTTTAACCTCAGGAGGCCTTTTTGCCTTCCCGTCTCCTACCCCACACAGCCTAAGATGCTCTTGCCAGCAAGCTGAGCTGAGGCTTGCCTCATTTCCTCCCCTGTAATTCCACTCTTTACTTGGAAGAGAAAGGCGGTGAATAGATTAAACTTACTCCTTCCTCTGTGGCCAGTCTATCAGTCCTTCCTGTGTATGGGAACATAGACCAAGGCACATCGAGTTCTAGTAGTAATTCAGATAGAGACAGAGCCTTCACTTTAACTGGACCTTGCATATGAGTATCTCAAAGAATTCAAAAATTACAGTTCTGCTGTGTAAATAAAATATGCCAGCACATCCGTCTTACAAACCATCTGTGCTATACTTAGGACTTGCCTCTACTGATGTTATTTGGAGTGTTTCCACCAAGTTTCATTTAAGCTGGATGATCTTCTTAGAAATAATTTTTTGATGGTGTAATTTATGGTTCTTTGTCGATTTCTTTAATTCAACCTATTTTCATATAAGAAAGATCTTTGCTTCCTAAGACAGTAGGTACAGCACAGACCTGATCCTTGTAACCTCACAAGCCAGAAACAGTTACAAGATCATGTCCACAACAAGTAGTAAAATCTTGTTTTATAAAAATGTCTCATCTATCCAGAAAATGTGTTTTCATAATGGGGCTAAGGCACAGCATGAATGCCAGTTCATTTAAAGCATACAATTAAATACGTGTGTGTGTGTGTAGATTATAAAACCGTTTTGGAAAAACAGCTAGAAGATAAATATCCAATGAGTTATTTGTATATTAAGATAGCCTATGTTTATTCTCATTCCAGAGATTGTGTGACTGTTCAAACCAAGTTTATAAAAAAACATTCAAAATATAGGTTATTTTTGGACCAAGAGAATAAAGTTTTGCTCTGCCACGATGCCTACAAAAGGAGCTGGCAATGCCAGGGAACATGATGTGCTGAGGCTATTGCTTATCATAGTTGTTGTATAGATCTCTCTTATTTCTTGTTTGTTTGTCTCTGCCTCTCTCTTGTCCTACATTTAGATATTAGGCTCCTTGGGCAGAGCGTGATTTGGCATTCATTGTTACAACAGTCATTATTCTAAAGGAGCTCATGATTTGGGACTGAACGATGATGATTATAGATATTGAATGTAAGTCACAAAAGAAAGCTCCGCAGCTGAGCTTGAATTTCAAAATGCAACATTATAAAAGGTTTATGAGAAAGCACAAATTTTGCAGAGTCATGTTTAGTTCCTCTTTTAGTCTCTGATGTATGACAGCCTGATGTATTCCAGGGAAGAGGTGACCACACACATCCAGCAGAGTTTCCTCCTGGTGATACCTCTGTGTGTACTTAGCCATCCCTGGACATGGCAGAGAACCGTGGGTGACACATTTATATTTCGTATGACTTTCCTATGAATTATATCTCCTTTTGTCACCAGAGCATCCCATCTTATCACTCACTTTCTGAGAATTTAGTTGACTCATCGCTTGTAGGTTTCTTTTTCCTCGGCACACTTCTCTTTCYCTTCACATGATGCCAGTCCTGCCTTATTCCTGGGCACTATTGTGATACCTATGTGCATTTCAGTGCCATTTGCAGAGCCTAAGTGTGCCATTTGAACACAATCCTAGAGGAAGGGGAGAAAGAGGTAGGTTAGAGTGGCATCATTCCTGGAAGACCAGCAGGAGATGGAAAATGTCCATGAATTCAAGGTTGTTTTCAGGCAGCCTAAATTCTACCTACGTTCTCATGCCTAATGTTATCCACAAGATATTCTGGACCTTCAGGGTTGCCGAACCAATAGGAAACCAAAACTGAACTGGGAAAATTAGATGGAATACAGCTGTTGGAGGCCACATGAGTCTGTGTCCTTCGCAGTCATGGAGCTTACTGGCAAAGCTATGTGAATAATGGACTATTTTTGTTTTCTGACAATTCTGAAAACATGCAGCAAAAATATTTGTAAAGAACTTTTGAGTGTATTCAAAACAACCTATCTTTAAAAAGTGTGTGAACTGAAAAGCTGTCAGCCTTCCTTCTTGGGTCAAACGAGAAGTTTCATTTCATTTTTGTTCATTTAATTGTTTTTTTAAATTTAATTTTCTTTAAGCTTTAAATAAATACCCCACAAAATTTGAAATAAGTTTAAAATTATTAATGAAAAATGCAGATAGTTCCTTTTGAAAATTTGAAAACTGAACATTTAAATGTTTTTGAACTGTTTTTATTGTTTGAGATGTTTATTTTAAACCACTGGATTTTGCAGAAACTAGCACAGAGCTGGGGAATATTTTGGTTGATCAGAAATGAGATTTTGGCAAAATCTTTGCTATAACACTTTGAGAAACTGTAGGCATCAGTCTTGCCTCTTCTCCCTCCCTGTATAAACTCTTTAAAACACTACCAAAGGCAGTACCTGGCTTCACTCAAGGCAATGGCTGTAACACTGTTTGGTCCTAACATGACCTGTACAAGTAGAAGAAAGGTATCATCATCTGTGTTGCTTGGACTTTTTGACTTCCTAAGGGCTTATAATGTAAAACTGTCCATACTACTGCCAGAAAGGCAGACAGTCTGAGGAAAACACGGATGTAATTGAAAAGGGAGTCTGCACGCTACCAATGACATAGGACAGTCTGCTTCATATTTCTGCATGGGATTGTTTTGTCTCAGGCAGCGTTGGCCAAATTGCTGAGCTGCGGGTTTATACTGTCTCAGGTGCTCTCTGCAGTAAGGTGCACATGTTTGCATACAACAGAAGAAGGTGTCTGTCCATTCCCAAAGAAAGAAATAAAAGTCCCTTCCACTTGCAGAAGGTATATTCATCTGTTGATCCTCCTTGCAAATGGAGAAAGGCAGTTAAAGTGGTGGAAGCAAGGTTAATGCTTGGACCTTTACTTGGAAATAGGCCAGTAAAAAAGAAATAAATGACCACAAAGAGTGGAAGATGATCAATTAAAATTTCTTTAGAACAAGGAGGCTGCTTGTACTTCTCCAGGAACTCAGGGTCAGGTCCAGGTTCACGCCTACTGTCAGGTTGTACTTCACTATGTAAGTCACAAACTCATCTGGAGAAGTGATTCAGTGAAATAATTTGCTGTTTGCCTAGGATCACCCACAGATGTCCCCGGACATCCAAGAATGCAAAATTATTTCTTTAATAAGAGGGCAGTGGCACTGAATCAACAGCAAGACACGTTTGGTGCATGTGATTCTCATGTGCAATTCATATGCTATGTGTTGAAACCATGAAATATGGTAAAAATGGACCTGTGTGTCTGGAAAGCAGAAAGTCAATATCTTACAGACCTCAGCTGTGACTTTCACATGAGAGAACTTAAGTAGTTGTGGTGCATCTGTGGTGCATCTCAGCGCCCAATGCACTACTTTTTTTTGCCACTTCACACAAAACTGTGGGGTTATTTTCCTTTTCCAGGCTGAGGAAATCTTCTCTTGGAAAGTATGGTTCCAAGTAGTTTAAGGAAAGAGCTTCTTTAACACCTTTCCCAGCCCTTTTTCCTGCTTAAGGTGTTTTATCCTACCTTGGTCTTTTATCCTACCTGGGTATCCTAAAGATCCTGTAACTATGATCTTTTTACTTATGCTTACCATAGGATGTAAACTCTCATCACGATGTGATAGTATTTGGCAAATGGTGACTTGTAATGGTGCAGTTTTGAGTAAATAAAAAAATTCTGGGCAAAATTCAGCCTTTAAGAGAGTAGAGCTCTCTCTGCAGTGGTTATAGTGACAAATGTAAAACATTTGTACAAAGGGAATATATTAGTCACCAGCTGTTATTATAAGCCTTTCACGTTATTTCATGACCAGAGTAGGCTTTAGGCAGCCAAGCAGGGGACTGTATGGCCCCTAAGTGCCTCTTACAGCCTTGTAAAACCAGGGCATGATCTTACCCTCTCTTATCTCTAATGCTACTTGCGAAACAAAACATACTGGTATTTGGCTTGCTAACCGTGGATGCAAACCACTGCAGAGCTTGAGGGTGTTTCATTAGAACTCCATTAAAAATGAACAATCAAGATTTTAAAAAAATAATCTGAATCCACAGAGCAACGCCTCACAATGTAAAACTTACCCAGTCTCCTTTGCCTTTCCTATGAATATGAGCATGTGTTGCTTTTAATTTGCGACTCTTGCAACTATTAGGAGTGGCAGAATACTTTTATTTATTTATCTATTTATTTAAACAGAGTTTTAAAACCCTGCACAAATCTGGGCACAGGCTTGGGAAAGAGAACTAGCAAAGGCTTGGTGTGGTGTTGTTTTGTTCTGCTTTTAGATGCAATTTTATCCATTGCTGCAGCTGGCTGTTCCTCTTTTAACAGCCAGGCTCTTCAGACCATGTGCTTAGGATAGCTTATAAATTGCCAGACTAGATACAGATGATTGTGTCTGGCAGAATGTCTTTATGGTGTTGGTGGTGAAGGAAAAGCATATGTAATGCTATTGAATGCTGCTGGAAATATGATACCTGGCTGGTGCCTCGTGCCATCTATGATCCAAGTGATGGTGGTTCTGAAGTGACAGTCTGCTTGATATTGGTTTTAAACTATTTCCCCTTAGAAGTGGCAAGTCTGATGGRTATCTAAAACAAACTTTAAGAGAATTTAAGACAGATGAACTCTGGAGGTCTTTTTTTGACTCAAGATTATTAGGGCCCGGGGTGATTAAATCTGAAAGCGCCTCTGATCTGTGCTAGCACGAGTTGCTAGTGAGATATCTACAGGTAGCTGCCAAAGAAAGGTCAATAAAAGGGTGACAAAAAGGAAAATAGACAGTTGCTTAGATATACTGGAAGATCAACATAGAGTTTTGATGGGCTACACTCATCAGGAAGAAGATGAAATGCAAGTGAGATACTCTGCATGGTGTCACTTGGAGATCTTGGGGAAGCAAGTGGCAGTAAACTGAAGTCATTAGGGAACCAAGTTCAAAGCAATGGTTTGATACAGCATCTATGTTCAGCACAGAGAACCTCAGCCTTGCTCATTCAACACCCTCAAACTACTAAAAAAGTTTCTTGACTCAATAACCACCACTTTCACACACCACTCTGTCTCAGCCACACGGCAAATCATAGTCAGACAGAAGGGGCAATATTCTGAAAACATTTACAATTAACTTTGCTCACCCAAGCTGTCTTTGGAAAGCAGGTAGATACGAAAGTTCATAAACATTTGCAGCGTTGGGATCTTAGCATGGAGTGTCTGAAATTGTTTTCTTTTTAGCCATCTTTCTTTTACCAAGATGAGTTGAGAATTCAAGATCTCAAAATACTTGGCAAATAGATAACTTCAGCATCTTTTGGCATATTCTAACTTAATCRCATTGAAAAACTTTGATCTTTAGTCTCTGAGGTGTTACTTGTTTATGTATAAACAAATTCACATTTTGAAATGAAAAGTTGGTTGTACTAGGAAAAAAAAAAGGGATTATGGTGCCTAACTCTGTTAGTGCCGTATGTAACTCCACTTGGCCTTTTTAATTACTGCTTCTCTCGGTTAGGAAGCCTGTTGCTGGGGAAAGACGCAGAGTGTGCTGTGACCTCTCTCCTCCGGCGGTGGGACGGGCTCACGCCGGTGACCGAGCATGCCGGCTTTGTACGGCATTGCTGATGAAGTGAAGGGATCTTGTGCTGCTGGCTCTGAAGTGAAAACAATCACTCTGAAATCTCAGAGCTTCCTTAGAAATGTAAAAAAATGGGGTGGGAGCATAAGTTAATTGTGCTTTTACACACTGTTATACTTGTCACCGTGCCAGACTCTACATTTCTTCCAAGGGTGAAATGAAAACTCCAAATTCATGTGGTTATGAAACAATTTCAGTATGAGCACTCAGCGAAGAATTATAAAGTGGGAAAGACACAGTCCTGTGTCACAGCTGGTTGAGAAGGGTCTGAATTGATCAAGGCTTCTTCCAGCTTGGAGGAGCCTTTTGGAGTGTATTGAAACCATTCTGCATCTGTATGTTGAATGTGTATAAGGTACTACAGAAAAGCTGATTTGTTATGACATTTCTTTGATTAGGAGATGAGGCAACTGGCAGAAGGCATCACCATCATTCCAAGAAATCTCGTTTCTCTGCAACTGGAGATTTAGGAAATTAATCTGGTTTGCCCTGATTTACACCAGAATAAACTCATACATTGGAAACTGGGCATGGCAAGAAATCACTGGCACTGCAAGGAACTTCTAGAGAAATAATGATCCCAGTGGGAGACCTTGATGAACAAGGACCAAACACCATTTTCTCATAGAATCATGGAATCACAGAATAGTTTGGGTTGGAAGGGACCTTTAAAGGTCATATAGTCCAACACCCCTGCTGTAATGGAGCCTGAGGTACCTGAAGGCCTTTGTAAGCTACGCTGGGGTCAGCCCCACTTTGTTTTAGTCCTGAGACTGAGGGAGTGCAATGCCATTTTAAAATCACGTTATTAACCCTTGTGATTTCATCCTGGACCACATGTGCTTCATAAAGACTGTAATTACAAGGTCAGTCCTGATTTGCATCACCATGAAAGGAGAACCGGTCCCAAATAAGTATCTTACTGGACAAATAGTGTTTTGCTTATTTTTGTTATTAGGGAGAAGTCAAGGCGGAAAAAAATGCAGAAGGAGGGGGTCAAAATACCCTGAGGTTAAATCTAAACTGGAGCCAATCCGTATTAAAAACTTGAGTGTGCCTAAAGTTAGCACATACAAATCTACTCTTTTAGATACATAAACTCAAATCCTTAAAGATGCGTCGTAGCCTAGCTCTCACTTGGGTGCTTAACTCCCATTGATAACACCATGTGCTAATTCAGGAACCCAGGTTTCCGTGTAATGTTCTTACTATGAAGAACAGTTGGTCTTGAGGGAAAACATTTACATAGATGACAGCTATTTTCAGGAAAATGAAAAGTACTGGGTGAAAAAGGAGGTTTTGACATTGTGTGAAATATGGGGTTTACACACAGTAGTTTTCGCTGTGTGTATATAAATGGGTGATTTACCATGTATTGATTCGCACACCATTTGTAAGCGTCTAATTTATTTATTTATAGAGATGTATGGAAACCATGGTTTGAAAAGCAGTTTGCATAACATCTGGTATGTCAACAATGTAACCTTTCAATTTACTTGTTGGTGAAAATGTCAATATAATGAACCTGAACTCAGCGTTGGTTTACACAAATTTCCTGGCAGACAAAGCAGTAATGATTTGCATGTCAGTGTAAGTGACATGTGCCCTCCAGTTTTGGGTAGTTTACACAGCTAAGAGGTATGAAAAGGGTAGAGCATATGGCTAGTTCCTTACGTACTTACACTGGCAGTACAAATTGCGTGTATTTGCATGGTGTGAAACATTTCATCTCGTTTTGACTTCCAATTTTTCAAAAGCAGCCTTTGATTTTTCACTGAAACTGCTTTTTTTTTTTTTTTTTTTTTTTTGATACTTTTTTTTTTTTTTTTTTTTTTTTTGATACATGGTAAAAAAGATAAGAGAAAAATTGTAGACCTGAAGGTGACTTTAGATCCTGGTAGCATGTAATCCATGAGCCTTCCCTGGGTACACTTGTTTCAGTTACTTTTACAATTTCTGTGTTTTCTACAGACAAAGATATTGTACTGGGATGTGATAGAGGAATCTAGTGGATTCTTGATTGCTCTTAATAATATGCCAACAGGAATGACAGCAATAACATATTGTTTACACCTTTTATATTACTGCCCGTACAAGATAGGTGACATAAATCACATAGCATTTTTTTCACTCTGTGACTCATTGCCTGACACTTCTGAAGTAGGAAAGTAATAAACGCCGTTGATACTGAATAGCAAAAAACCTCACTTAAGTGTAGAATCAAAGTCCATTGGTGGCATCAGGTGTTCCTCCTTGATTTTAGGGAGTTTAGGTCTGCATGGAGAAGTCGTTGCCCCGTTTCTCTCACCAAACTATCTGTGTGAAAAGGCAGGAGACCTGGTCTCAGAAAAGTGCCTCCAAACATCCCTCAGCCCGGAGTTTCGGTACACGATGTGACAAGGGTGGTGGGCTGAGAGGGCTGTGCAGTGCCACGGGGACACCGCCGGGGTCACCGCACCGTGCCCCTTTGCTTCCCCGCCGTTTGCCTTCACGGGGGAAGGACACAGGGCAGATAGGACAGGTTATCTCCTTCCTCCTCTCTGCCTTCCTCTCCTCCCCTGGCTCCCCACCCCAAAGATCTGCTTTGTGGTTTAGAATTCAATCAAGTTACCAAAAAAAGGTGGAGGAGGGAAGGAGACAGTTACTTAACCACTTTGCGCGTGATTTTTCTTTTTTTTTTTTTTTTTYYTTTTTTYTTTKTTKGKKKTTTTTTTTTTTTTTTTTAAAGAACCAGATGCTATCTGTTTCHCATTGTTCTGCCCACACTATCCGGTTTGGATCTGATTTGGGTGGTGTATGTCTGTACGTGTGAGGGAGAGGGTCACAGGGAACGCTTTGTGCATCTGTTATTATCTGATAGCTTTAAAAAAATTAAAACCATATACGACCCTACACTCGCAGGTAAGAAAAGGAAATTTCACCAGGTTTTCTAGAGCTTTCATTTTTTGTGGAAGATTTCTAGTATCTAGACAGAGTACACAGACTGAACCAATGCCAATCATTTGTAAGAGCTTCTAAGTTTTTTTAATCATTCTGTTCTACTCGCTACATACATTTTCTATTTGTCCATTGTTAATATTTCCTTTCTACAGTTAAAAAAATTGTTGTCAGGTGATATTTTCCTTTTAATCCAGTTGGCCAAACTCCATTATGGGAGCCCGGAGCACATCCAGTGGCCCTGGGTGAGGTGCATGCCCCAGCCCTCTGCAGTTCCTGGGTGGGAGGAGATGCTGGAGCAGAGCTCCCTGACGTCTCCCGCAAACCCAGCTTCCACTTAAGGGAAATACAGGCCAGAAAGGATCTGCAGTCACATCCAACAGGTATCCTGACCGGGATGCCCAGCACATAAGACTTGCGGTGGAGCATTCTTTCCCTGCAGTCTAGGTAGACCCTGAGATTCTCTCAGATTTCCCAGGATTTGGTGATCTGATTTTTTAATAATTTCTTCAAAAATCACAGTAACTGTGCGACACTTGTGATTGTAACACTATTTAAGCAAAATTTTTTATTAATACATGACATGCTTTAAGCAAATGCTTTTTTAGCCTGGGCCTCTTTAGCAAAATGAAGAAATTCAGTGTCTTATCTGGCAGATAAGATGCACCTGAACCTGCGCAGGAACGAGCCTCTATAGAGGTTATGGGGGAAAGAAGGAAGTGCTGGAGAATATTGGGCAGGGCAAGGCAGGACAGGACAAGACCGATGAGAAATATATGTATTCGTAGAGAGGTAATACATACAAATCACTAGTTTCACAAAGGAAATATAGCTAAGGACCTTATTGGCTGATGTTCGGGGGTTTTTTTAATGTACCTAAACAATAATAAGAAAACTCCTATAAATATCTGAATGGCGCTGAAGGTTATTTATTTATTTATTTATTTATTTACTGCTTAGCATGGGACTCCTGCTGAGTTTTCCCTCCAGCTGTGTCGACTCAGGAACCTGTCTAACTGGGGCTCTGTGTAACATTACATACAACACAGAACATTATTTAGAGTTCCGGGCACACTTCCCACTGCATTAAAATAAAATTGAGTTCTCACAGGTCATGTTGCTGGCCTAGCTGGTACAGTCCTCTAAAGGTCTTTCCCCTTCCCCCTTTTGTTGGGCATTTGTTCTTTTTCTTCATCTGGATTGGAAAATGAGGACACAACTGAGTTGAAGCCCTAATCCCATCAAGTTTCTTTGCTGTGTAGCTAAAACCCGCTCGACTCTCTTTCCCTCTACTGTATTTTTCCTGTAATGTTAACTTTCTCTGCTTCTTGTTTACACAGATGGAGGCAACACGTTTGACTGCGAAAACAGAAGTACATAACTGCATCTACAAAACTTCGACACGTACGTGCGGCCTCCTTTCTGTGACCTCTGGTTTCTCAGCTTTAGACTAAATTTTAGCTTCTTGGCTTCAGACTCTTGGAAAGATGTGAAGACCTTGAGTACCCACTTGACCACTCTTCTTCATTTTAATGCTTGTTTATCTTTCCTGCTTTTTCATGCTCTGGACTATTAACAAAGCAAGAAAGTGCTTCTCAGGCTACAAAAACACCGTCGTATCAGCTAAGCCTCTTTCTAATGCACAGACAGCAGTCATCTGTGCGTGCACACGAGTTGGCTTTTTGGTGGATACTGAGCCCAGTATTCGGAGGCCGCAAAGAGCCCGGCAGCGCATGCTCATCCGTGGAGAACAGAGCTCCTTGCTTTTATATTTTCAGAAATGCATGAGGGCTGAAAGCAAAGCTACTGATTAACGTGCATTTGGAGGGAAAGGCCTAGCAGCCACCTCCAAATGCCCTGGGAGGCTTCTTTCACTTGTGCTGTGAAGGAAACAGCAGTGACTAGAGGAGAGTTTGACTTGACTGGAAATGAGGTGGGGAAGAGAATAACAAAAAAAAAAAAAAAAAGGTGGCAGCAACAGTTAGTTCAGAGGAGAGGCTCATATGGGGTTGAGTTTCATTTTAAGGTTCTGATTTATCTGAGCTGAGCATGGCATCAGCTGAAATTCAGAACGAAACTAGGACACAAACTTAATTGCAAAACCAGCTGAAACCACAGGACGCAGTCACAGAAAATTCTCACTCGTTTGAGGGTGGCATAGGGTTTCACTCTGAGCTTCAGCAGGAGGTTTTGGGGGCCCCAAAACAGATTCAGGGAGTTAAAATTCAGTTTCTTTCCCAAATTCAACCCTGGACTAGAAGAAGTATTGAGGGGGATGATCAGAGAGCATCCACGCGAGTAGGAGTGACGACTGGCTGGCACATTGCTTTTCCACCTAACAGTGAGGTTTGTAGGGGATATGTTGTAACTGTTGGTGTAAACAGATATGGTCATCCTAAAATACCTCTATTCAATGCCATGACAATGAGTGACACAGAAAAGCCGAAGGTCAACAGCTGTTTCTCTTGCAAAAAAATGAACCAAGAACCTCAGACCTACTGAGACTGGCCAGCCGCAGCGCTCGCGCTGTTCTGCTGATTGTCAACTGTTGATGGCCGATTCCTGGAAATAACCAGGGAGAGAGAGAGAGAGAGGTCTGTGCCTAACATGAACAGACTCGTGGTTGCGTTGACAAAGCCAGAACAACAGCTTAAAGAGAGTCATTCCAGCAGTATCGCTCCCTCGCCTGTCACTGTCTCTCTGCTGCTCCCTAAGAGAATATCTTCTGCCACAGACATTTATCCCACTTCGGATTTTGCTCCTCCTGCCACTATACTGTTTTTTTTCTATAAAGGCAGACTTTTTCTGACTCTCAGGAGCCCGAAGCGTACTTTTTCCTATACTAGCTGCAGACGTGAATCCTGTGGGATGGGTTCAGGCTCAGGGAGGTGTTGCACAGAGAGACTCCCTGGCACGGGCACTCACCCTGAGCCATCGGGGAGTCCCTCCACTTTGCTCTGACTCCCTCCTTGCGATAGGGGCAATGAAGTGCAGGGGAGAAGCTGCAGAGTTTTTGTTTCTTCATGGTATTTCGGAAAGCCAAAGATTTCTGAGGTTGGAAGACATGTTGTCTTCAGCTCTAAACTGTGTTCTCCTTGGGTATCCTGAAGGGCATGAGATTGTTAGGAGGTCCGAGCCTGTGTGCACTGGGGGAGGCTGAGGGTCTGATGCAAAGCCTGTTTATATCAGGAAAACAGTTGCCGCTGAGAAGAGTGGGGTTTTGGGGAGCAGAGAGGTGAATCCTGCTGCTGAAAAACATGCAGGTTTTTCTGGTGCCTTTGGCATTTGGAGTTAATGGGTGTGAAACCAGACTTTTCACTTCTGCTTTTCATGTGCGTGTTCAGTGTGATGCACGAATGGTGTGGAGTTTTGCAATCGGTAGATTTCCCCATCAGGTTTGGTTTGTTTCTCTCATTTTTACAAGGGATGAATGGGATATCACTGCTGGGCAAAACATACAGTAGTATATCGGGGTGGGGGAAATCCAAGAAAAATAGTATCTGAATGTTATTTGTCTTACAAGCAAGCACATGTAGGCGTTTATTATTTCTGAAGGCTCTCTTGTCAATCGGACATGGAACAATCGTGACATCTGTTGCAAGTTATTGTCCCCCAGAGTCATTTCACACAGTTTGAGTTTGCTTTTTTTCATCCACCACAAATAAAGCCCAGAATTATCTCCCTGTCCCCACAGAGGCGAGCGGGAACCTCCTGGGAAAATGCTGCAGACTCCAAGGAGGTGGGGAGGTTTAGCAGAAGGGGGTGTTTGGGTCCTCTCTGCCCTACCATGGGTTGAATGGTGAAACCCCCAATTTGCACTGTGAGAGGGAACCCCGCTGAAGTCCACCGGAGCCCACAAAGACGGAGTGCAAACCTGCAGCTCCAAACCTCCTGAACCATCATCCTGGGCTGCATCAGGGATCCTTGTGTTGGCGTTCGCAAGTTTGCGCGTTGTTGACGCCTCCCATACTGCTGCTGGGAGCTGGGAAGGCCACAGCCAAGTCGGCTTTCCCTTTCAGCCTGTCCACCTTTATCAGGGAAGAAATACTGTCTGTTTGTTTAGGTGAGATATTAGTCTGCCCCTGGAGCTCCAGGTCACTGTAAATGTAACACAAGCCCTATTTCCTGTTAGGAAAGGGGAAAAAATATGCCTGCGAATTGTCTCTGATGTGCTGCCAATTGTCAGAGAAGATTCAATTTGGTGGAGAATTACTGTGCTCTTAAAGAGCTGCACTAGTGACAGAGATTTAGGGCAGCTACTCCTGCCAGAAATGGGARGTTTGTCTTTGATTTCCATAAAACCAGAGTTGTGACTGGTAGCGAGTTGCCCCTCCGCGTTGCTGGAGGAAAAGTGAATGGCTTGGAGGGGAGGTTGAAGCAGCGGTTCAGGTTAATGGGACCATTGTGGGATGCAAAGGGGATGCCTAGACATGGCTGAAGGGCAGAGCCTGCAAGGAGGGCTGGGCAGGAATTTGGGGTAAGGCTGGCAGGTGCTGGGACAAAGCTTTCTGTCAACGCTCCGCTATGATAAAGGAGAAATGRTATATTCTTGCCACCTAGCCAATAAGCCAGACCAAAAGAGACAAGAAGTTGCTCTGTGTGTGTGTGTGATGCACACATGTGTTCACTGCTAATCCAATAAAGCAAATATGTGACCTGTGGAATGACCCAAAGCTGCTACAATAAATAGTGCTGTAGATCACTCATGTATTTTCCTTTCTTTTGCATTTCCTGTATCAAGGCCAATTTCAGCTGTCGTCTAAGCGGGGTATGCCTTCCACAAACACAGTGATGTGTGGACAGGCAAACTAGATTCACCCATTTGGTCTCTTTTATGATAGAAAAAAACCCCACCAACCTCCCCCAGAAAAACTGGCAACAAAATGGTTTACCCTTATTTATCGTTATGTTTATTGCAAAGAATAACAACATTTAAATTTAGGCCTGGGTAAAGGCCCAATGCACTTAGGTGAAGCTGATGTTGACAGAATAGGCCAAGCAACATCCTTGCCTTCAGAAACATTCATCCTCCAAAGTTTTCTGTGGCAAAGAAATTAAAAAAAAAAAAAGGTCTATGGACTACGTCCCGTGAAATTGCCCATATGTTAACTGGTTATCAAACAGGCACTTTGCAACCTGGCATTCTCGGTGTGTCCATGTGCCAGTGCTGAACCTTCCACAAAAGAGACCATCTTTTTCACGTTAGCCTTAGTGGCAGAGTTATTGTTAAATAAAAGCTGTATAATCCGTAAAAATAACCCTAAAGAGGCCTAATTTTTTTTAGCATACTACTACAGCAAACAATAGCTTGCTCAATGGTTGGAAGGAGACCAGAAGAAATGCAGAAAAGCAATTTTGAAGAAGGCAAAGGGTATAAGGCATGCTTTTTTGCCATTTGGTCCCCTCTCCTAGTTGTTATTACAGAGCTGGTGGGGCGCTTGGGTGTGATTCACCCAGTGCCCGGCACTCTCTTTCTCTCCCCAGTGCTTACAGGTAGAAGGCACACTTTAAATGCTATCTTTCAATCTATGGGCACTCACCCTGGTAATGTCTAAGTATCTCTCTGAATCAGCTAGGGCATGCCTAGCATCAGCAAAATTATCCTCCCTGCGGTCCTTTGAAATAGGGTAAACTCCTCCCGTGCTACGGTCCAGGCTTCCAGGCGATGCTGCGGAGATTTAACATGTTCTCTCCAGCCATTTCTAAAATTCATCAAGGTTTTTCCCAGAGCGCTGGAGCTCGGCAGGGTGGTTGAGCCCGAGCTGATCGGCCGCTGGATTGCAGCGCGGTGGTACAAAGCGCCTGTGCACGCTCCCGTGGCCACCCCGCCGGGATATTCCCATCCCTTCAACTTTGCCCAGAAGTGCCTTGTTCTGTGGAAAGCACAGAAACTGCTCCGAGTATAAATACGTATTTCTGTCCTTCTTTCACCGTACCTCTGTGTTTCAGAGTAATGCTGTTGCAGGCAGGGAAAAAAAATCAAAATGCATCATCTCATCTCATCGAATGCTGCTTAACAGAGATGTGGGGTCAAAAGTCAGTGCTGCAGCCCGAACCGTATGTCTGCAAGGCTTGTGGCTTCTCCATTAGCCATTGCAATCACTGTGTTGTGCCGGTCTCCCTCCCTCGCTGTCCCTGTCCCTCTCAAACATTTGCCGTCCCCATCCTTGGCTTTTGATAGAGCTGATTAGCTGATGATTTCTCTCTTGTTTCTTCAGCCTTTTGCTGGCTGCCTCCTAAACACATGCCTGCATTAAGCTCCTCATGCTTTCTCGTGTTGCATGTCTGCTGCAGTATAATATATGTATGTATAGATAATACATATATACATATTTATATATGTATATATACATATATACTTATACTAACATTGAGCGAAACAAGTGATTGGGCATCAGTTTTCCACTAAATGAAGGTAGGAGGGTATTAAAAGAAAGCAAAATGTTGGGAAAGACCCCTCTTTCCATCTCCCTTTGCCTGTGTTCTGAAATCTCCTTTAGAGATGTCTCCATCTTCCCAGTCACCCTAAATCCTATTAATCCTTTTTTTATTTTAGTCAATTGAAAAATATGCCATTATCGCTTGAGTAAGTTTGAGATCTACTTTGAAAGGGTAACATGGACTTAATCTGTTTCTTGTGTGATAAATACATTTTAAGCTTCTTGGTCTGTCTGCACTGAAGATGTCAAAATTTAATGCTTTAAAATCAACATAAGTAATAGGACTTTTAATATTCTTTCTAGCCTAACACTCTAAAATACTTCCTACATTTACAAGCATATATTCAGAAGACCAGTACTGTTTAGGACGTAGGTGGGCATATCTGAAAGGGAAAAAGCATCTGCTACTACAGTGTCATGAACTGCTGGGAAAAATAACTATTACTCACCAAATCTAGGATCCAGTTCCTGGGGAAAAGATAATTTCTCCTGAAAACACCTGCAGGGTAAAGTTTATTCCCCGTCTGTCAGTCTGAGTAACAAAGTAAGGATGCTATAATAAATGGTGGCAGGGGCTGAAAAAGATGTGAGAGGATGGAAAAGAAATCATTAATCCACTGCACCAACTCTGCTGCATCTGATAATAGCCAGCAGATACCGGACTGCCAGCACATCGCTTTTATCCAGAGGTTTATCTCCTCATGTGCACTGTTGGTTTTGCTTGGGTTTTTTTGTTGTTTTGGTTTTTTCCCCTCCAGCAGCTCTGAACCTTGTCCCCTCTGTGAAAAGATTCAGATATACAGGAGTACCCATCTTTGGCTCTGATCTTATCATCCTTATCTCCTGCAAAAGCATTTCCTAAAAATCTGCCTCTGCTCCTTCCCTGACTGCGATCCGCTGCAGCTCCATAGGTAGCCCATGGAAAACAGCTTAACAAGTTACCACGGTGTCACACTGAAAGTAGCCAGCAACTCTTTTCAGTTTATTGTTCGTGCTGTTAAGTATGACCTGGAAATTTGTATCGTTGTATAACCAGATGTCAGTTCCTTCAACTCCTACAAAGCAACTCTTTTTCTCCCCTTCCCCCTCTTTCGCTGGCTATCCAGAGAAATGAAAAGCCCACAACGTGAGTTCATGCTCCTGACAAGATGAGTATTGTCAGGAATATACAAGCTGTGGTTTTTCCTTTCTGCATCCTGAAAGTGAAGAAAAAAGACCTTTGATGTATCTAAAGCTTTGTTATTCTTTTTCCTTCTTTGAGCTAATAAAAGGTATCATTATATTATCACACTTGTGTCCCTTCCATGTTTATCCTGGCCCATATTCTGCTCTGCAACAACAAGAACATAAAACATCCCATGAGAAACCCTAGGTTAAGTTTATTTGACTTTTTTTTTTAACCTATGTTGTAATCAGGATTGTTTTGCTAACTTAGTTCACTGAGGTAGTTTTTGGTAAAGGCTAAGATTTGCTTAAGTGGCCAGAAAGAAAATACATATGACTGGTTTATGCCTTGCCACCCTGAATTGTAATGTTTTGTTTATTATGACTTTGGGCATGTTTTATTGGTGAGTGGAGAGGTCACAGCCTCGCATTTAGAACCTGTATTTGTGCTTTACGGGTTTTGGGATTTGAAACCACAAGCAGTCGCTGAACTTTCTGGCTGCCTTAGGTAACTGTGTGGTGTGACCAAGTGGCCAGACCAGGTCCTCTCCTCTGTTCTCAGCCTGCCGGGAGCAAAAGCGTGACATTGACCTGTGACCGGAGGTCTCCAAAAGAGCAGATAAGAAAGCTGAGGCTGAAATAGTCCCACCACAGCGTACTTCGCTTCCTCTCCCCTCCCCTCCCCTCCCCTCCCCTCCCCTGCTCTCCTCTCCTCTCCCAGCCTCTTGCACTTTTTAATGTTCTTAAATTCTGAGCTTTCTAGTCAATCTTCTCTTTTGGAAATAAACRTGTTTGGAAATAAATATGCGTCCATATCCCACATAGAAAATACTTCAAAGATACGCCCAACTTCTGTAGTGGTGGATCCCATTATAACAACTCAATAGAAAAGACTCTTCATTCTACAGATGGAAAAATGGTTTTGGGATGTATCCAATGCTTTGTATTTCCAAAGAAATCAGTGATGGAACAAAGGTGCCTTCACTTCAAGAGGGTTGTCTAGCCTCAGACTGCTCAGTGAGAGCAGTAGCATTGCAAGCAGTAGCATTGCCAGGTAATACCTGGAGCTGTGGCAAGCTTGCAAAAATTTGAGGCAGATTTGCTTTAAATCTGTTCAAACAAAGGGGTAAAATCTCTCATATAAAGCATTCAGCGAAGTGAGGGATGTTAAGGTGTATGAAGAACAGCCATGCGCTAATTGTTGTGCTGTTTGATTTAAAAGCTGAGCAATTATGGTATAACACAAACATGTATTTACTGCAATCAGTGGAATTGCAAAATTCCACCGTGGATGCTAAATGTTCAGGTGTTTTACTGCCGTGTGTTTCATGTACAGCCTGTGTCAGGGGTATTCAAAATGAGCTCGGTCTGAAGTTCTTCAMATACATTGTGTGTCCATGGCAGATGCCAAATTCAAAGCAGTGTCTAAGAATAAATGAATTCTTGTTGTACCTATTTTACAGTGGGGAAAACTGAGGCCCAGAGAATTCATTGGCCGCATTATGCCACTCAACCCACAGCAACCCCCAGGCTGACGATTTTCTGCCAGTTGTTCGTAAGTTCTATTTAGCTGATGATATTTTATGTCACTGGTACCAACGGCAGCAATTCTGGTGCAGCCATTCCCTCCCAAAACAAGGATTACAGCGAAGCAAACACAACAAACAATCCCTGTTGGCCAACACTAACTGGTAAATCACCTTTAAATATTTCCAAATTCAGCATGTTCAGTTTCATCCCTCTGTTTGAAGACTCCTTCTATGAAATACCATTTTTTCCAGGCTTTGGTGGGATGGGTAAAAGAACTGCATTAGTCTGTAAAATCACCCTGGGGAGATCCTGGTTCAGTTCTCACCTCCAGTTATTTTGTTCTAGGTAGTGTGGAATAAGCTACTGAGGATCAGCCCTTTGACCTTGGTCTTTTTTTTTCTTGAAGGGAATAAATGCAGTGAAATTGTCCTGCCTAAACCAAATGATCTCTTCAAATGTAGAATTAATACATTATAAATACAATAAAAATACATAATCTTCTTGCCAAGATATGTATATTTTTTTCTTCCATTCTCTATGTTTTCTGATGTTATTTTTGTCATGGCCATTTACTAAATATATATACATTCTTCCTATTTACTTCAGTATCCAGCTTCAAGATTTCTTGTGGTTTCCCCAGAATTACACAAATAATTCATAGCTCAGCCCTCAGAGAAAAGATATAGCTGAAAGCTGCCCGAGGGAAGAGATCACCCCACTGGCTCCGTGAGGGCAAGTATTGACGGGCTGTCAGTGCTGGACTCACTGGAGAGGTGTGGGGATTGATGAGGAGAATAATGAGTACTCTGAAAGGTATTTACAGATTTTTGGTGCTAATAACTTTACTACTGGTGTCACAAGCGCATCAAAAATGAAAACCAAACGGTGTATAGTCATATGGAAAAGTAAGCAGCAATGTATAAATGAATGAAGCAAACATGGTTAAAAGCATCACGCTGTCCCAGTGCGTGGACTTTGGAGGAGGGAAGAGCCTAACTAGAGGGGAACAGGCATAAAAGCTGTTGTCTCCTGAGAAGATGTTTGGGAACTTGGGATGCAAAGGGAATATGGTGTAGTGCAACTGGGAGGTGCAGTAGTGTGCAACAGCGAAAGCTTTTTTTGTACAGATTGGAGTATTTTTACATTTGCTCCAGTTCTCTCTGCCTGATAATGGTCGTTTGCCCATCAGCCCGCAATGGGAAAGCTCTTTCCACCAGTCAGTGTACATTGGCAGCGATTCTGCTTTCCGCTCTGAGAACAACCCACTCCACTACCAGCAGAAGCTGTGAGAGTTTAGCTTTGTTTGTTTTCCTTACCCCCCTAAGAGGAGGTTGTTCCCGAAAATGCTTATAACTGATTCTCACTCCAGGTATATGTTCCTCCCGTGGGTTCTCACGCTGTGGTCTGTGGAGTATGAATAGCACATGAAGTCATTCCTGCTGATACCCACAACGAAACATTAGAAAATCATGCAACGATTGGCACGTCAGTGGAGAAGGGCAAATGTACCACGTTACCCTTTCTTTATCAAACCGAGTCCTAGAGTTCAGCTCTGGCAATTGTGTATTTGCAGATCAATCATCACTGGGGTTTTCCCCCCTCTTATTTGTGCATATTTATTTATTGCATCTTTTTTCGATTCTATTTTGGGTCTGATCCTGCAAGCACCAGCTGGCATGGTTGTGCAATCAGTTCTCTAGCGTCCAAAAGCACATGTGCTTCATGGCAAAGCAGCCACTAACTCTGGTCTCAGCTGAACTCTCTTGTTTCTCCTTGCTGCAAGGCAATGCTCTCAGATGTGTGCGCGTGTGTGTGGAGTGCAAGGGATGACAGTTTGCTGGCCTGGAAGGGGACCAAGCGCTTGTCCCCTGGGTAAGCTGGCTTGCACGTTAAGTGGAAACTTTCATTATTTACCAACCGGTCAAAATGATTTTGCTATTGACAGAGGCTTCGTTATGTCAGCCATTCCATTCTTTGAAAACATGGGCAAAACAGAGAAAGAGTGGTGGCAGGGAGGGGGAAATTCCATTTCTTCCTAAATTGAGTGGAAACATCTTCAGGAAAATTAAAGAAAAACCCGAGAGGAGGAGAAGAGCAAAAGAAATAACTGTAGCCAAAGCCACTTTCCTTTTTCTTTTTCAATCTCCCTTCCAACATGCTCCTGGTAAAATCATTACAAAGGCCGTTTATTTTTAAAATTGAAAGATTGGGGAGAGTCATAATGAGATATTATGTGTAAAAGTTGCACATAAATTTCCTTCTGTCATATTTTGGGCTCGCCTAACGCATCCCCTTGGCAGGCCTGAGGGAAGCTGATCGCTTTAGTATAGATTGTGTGTGCTTCAATAATATTGCCCAAGGACAGAGCTACTGGGTGGCTGAGTTGGCTACATGCTGATTTAAAAATTAGCTGGGCTTTTATTGGCCACACTAAATCGCTCTCAAAAAAAAAAAAAAAAAAAGTTTTATACCAGAACGAAGAAGCATGTTTGGAGCAAGACTCTTCTCCTCTCCTTTGTCTTTTGGGGAATGCAATTTTTTTACTCACTGGAGAGTTTTTTCTTCTTTCTCACCTTTATGGAGAGCCATGAAGAAAGGCAATGTGATTGTGTTGTGTAACCTAGAGAAAAAGTCCTATGTTGCGTGTTTGGTCTCTGGAGTCTTTCCTTACGGGTTGCCCTGCACAGATCTCAAGGATATGGAGTTGGACGGTACAATGTTATGCTACACCCTGGTCTTGGGCTCAGGTCAAAGGGATCTGCCTTCCTTTTTTAAGTGTAAGGACACAAGATGCCGTAAATTTATTACAGAAGAGTCCTAAAATGTTTTTGTTATTCTGTTTCTGAGTTTGAAATTTACTGTCACGTCTGCAGTCTGGGATCTGCGTCCCTTCTCTGAGTCATGGGCTTGTCTTGAAGGCCATGATAGTCATGCGTGGTTTTTCTGCTGAATTTGGTGGGCCCTGATTAAGATTTTATTTCTTTGTTCATATTTTGTCTTCATTGTCCCCATCTCTCTCTTTCTGAAGTTTTAGTGCTTCCAGGATCTCAGCTGAGGGATCTCCACAGCTGCCAAGAGCTGGGGCATTTCCTTTTCCTTTCCTTTCTTGGTCTAAACCAGAAACTGGTCTTCAAGGAGGCAAAGACCATCAAAGAGCATAAGAATAAATAGTAATTCATAACAGTCTTTGCTAATATGCTTAATTTAGTGCTGTGGAGTCCAAGTACTAGCCACATCTCTGCTGTATTCCATTTTTTATGAAGCACTTGACCTATTTACTCACTTTTTGACCTAGTAGACTAAGAAATACAAGATGGAAAAGACACGACCAAAATGAGAGGTTTAAATAAATAGCTTTTAGTGTAGGAGAAGGCCAAATTCATTGTAACTGTAAACATGTTTTTTTGACATGAGCCAAATCTGAGTACCCTTATCCTTTGGGCAAATTTGAGTGAATCTGAGCTTTGCATCTAGTCTGTGTCTCAGTCCTGTGCCAAATGAAAACTTGAACTGGAACTTGGAAAGCCAATACTTTAGCTCAGTTGGTTCAGATAATCATCCTCCGAACGAAACCTCCCAAGCTTGCCCTATTGGGAGTTATAGTTAATTAAATTAAGATTTCAGTCTTCTTCACCGATATCTTCATCTCTGGGTAGCAGCCTTGGGCGAGGTTGAAAGTGAAACTTGCTTCCTTTGCTTCAAGGCAGCTTTGTCTAAAATCGACTCCAGAATCAAAAGCACCATGTGCAGCTATTAAAACACTCTCACCACAAGCTGCTCTGCCAGCATTTCTGAATACCCAGTTCCTACAGGTAACCCAGCGCGCTTTCATCTTGTGTGAATTGTAAAAGAAGGCATCAGGGTTTATTAAAGAGTTTGTGTTGCTAACGTGTCATACATCATGCCATTAATTAAGAGAAATTCCTTTTTCCCCAGTTGGGTGGCTACATAATGCTGCCAGCATGTATATATTATCCGTGTCTCCCCACCCTGGCCTAACCCAAACGCTGCATGACTGATTGTACCCCAGAGAAGCTCCAGCCTCTTCAGGTAATTCGATTGCTGAGTCTCCAAAACCAAGGAATTAAAGAAACCTCTGCACTGGGCTCTGCTCCCCTTGTAATTAGTACCAGAGCGARCAGAGCGAAGTAGGGTGCGGCGTGTACATGTGTTCCCAATCACAGCCCACACAATGAAAATGTTTTCTTTCTGGGACAATCTGAAGAAACCTCACGGGGATCTGGGGCTTTTATATATGTGTGTGTATGTAATAATAATAATTATCCTCATTAGAAAGTTAACTCCAAAGCTCTGCGACGTGCTTTAAAAATTGGTGGGAGATCTTGGATGATGCGCCAAAGAATCCCAGCCCACGCACAACCTCTCGCATCTCCCCGGGTGTTCGGGGCAGCTGAGCAGCGGGGCAGCGCTCGGACCGGGGCCAGCCCGTGCCTCGGGCGCTGCTGTGTGCAGCACGAGGCTGACGTTCGCCTGCCTTCAGCTGGGGCCGAACGGTTAAGATGGGTACGTCCTTTGTCCGTCTGTTTTTCCACTGTGTGCAGCACATGGAAACCGGTTGCTTTTGTAACATTTTTCCACCCAGCTTTGATCCCCCAGCACTCRTGGAGGGTTTTATTTATCCAGGGTGGTCAAAGAAGCAGCACACGCTCACCTAACAGCCCCCTAAATTTCTGTGCTTCTCACCAACGCTCCTCCTCCAAGTTCCTGAGGATCAGGGACACATAATGGGATGCTGGACCGTTATTTTACAGAGGGTAACAATATTCTCCCTCAGACTGAGCCGTAGGGTATAATTAGAGCTGTTCAGGAATTTCGTCATTAAAAGTCTTTTGGTTGGAAAATGCCAATTCTTTGAAACAAACTTTTTGGAGTAAAGGGGAAGGTTTCTTGTGTCAAAGAGGGACAAATTCTGGAATAACCACTAGCCCTGGGTAAAGGAGAGCTGTGTTCAAGTCCCAGCTCCAGTGAAAGTGCAAGTTACTTATATTTAAAAAAAAAACAGCACTGTAAAATAGCTGTGAAGGATTCTGTGCCCACCCAGTACACGAGCAAACTGTAAAGCAAGGATTTCAAAGAGATCCTCCCTGTCTGAGGAGGGATTCTTGATTATTTCCTATTTCTCAGGAAGCATAACCAAGTTTAAAGACTTGTGTGGCTCTCAAAAATGAGAGCATTCCTTTGAAAGCTAATATTGATGATAACCTGTGCAGGGAGGGATAACCTTCAGCGGTACTCTTGCTGAAGTGACCGCACCGCTGGCGAGCGCAGGGTGGTTTTAGGGGGAGACCTGAAGATCTCCAGTCACAGACCTGTCACAGACCTGGATACCAAAACTGTCCTGCAAGCAATTAATTAACGGCCTGGCACTATCATTGCATTACTAACTCAGTTAGTAATGACATTAACACAAATCCCACACACCACTAAGAAACAATAACAGTTCACTCCATCATGAAGATAAAACTGCTCCGATGGAGGTGGGATGCCTGACCTAATAAGCCTACGTCCCACAAATAATAGCTCACAGGCGAGCATCACTTTGGTACCCAGCACTCGTTGCAATTATCTAATCCTGCCCAAATATGTCACTCCCAGGAGTAACTCCAGCATGCCAGTCAATCCTATTGCCAGGAATGGCAGAGCTGCAGATATCCTGCAGAAATATTACTCTCTAGGTCACAATATGTCCTGGGCTGGCTGGGGAAGGAAGGTGCTCGGAAAGCTGTTTGGAAGGCAAGTCAGGTTTCCAACCTCTGTGCATTATAGGATATAACAAATTAACCAGAGTAGACAACCATGCAACATACTTCATTATGTTCGCTGAGCTCACCTCCTGATCTATATACAAAAAAAAAGGCTTTTTTTAATAAAGAATTTTGCTGCTGCTCAAGGACTTTGGTTTATTACATGATTGCTGCTTCAGTGAAATCTGCTCAGTTCTCTAGGAAAGGCTGGCTTTGATGAATACTCAGATTTGAAGGAATTCTGGAAGAAATTACTGAAGTGGGACTTTTCAACATTTTCATAAAGAAAGCTTTGTTTCTCATTTGAAGATGACTGTGATTTGAAATTTGAATAGTGTTTTTTTTTAGATAGGAAGTAGTCAGATTCCGAAATAGCAATGTTCTGAATTTTTCAATATCTCTATTGACCTGATATCATTATGGTATGTGTCATTTACAGTTATTATTGCAAAATGCAAATACTTGAGATAATTCCTTTTTAAAAAAAAATTCTGTTGAGAGAAGTGATTCAGAAATTTCAAGAAGTCTTGAATGTAGGAAAATCTTTTCCCTCCTCTTTCAAGTACCATTTGCTTGAATGCCACCTAATGTTGGTTTTACATTTGGCTGAGTTTCCCCTCTTTTAAAGATTTTTAGTCTGCATTTTTAAAAAAAAAAAGCTTGGAAATCCATGTGGTGGCCCCTGAGGACTTGTGCTACTGGCAAACATCACTAGGAGCTGCAGATCCACAAAATCAAACACAAGAAATTTACTCCTAGAAACCCAGTTTCAAGGGAAGTCCAGAAATTGGAAGRGAGCGAGGAGATCCATGAGTCACTACTGCTGGGGCCCGGGCACTTGGTGTCAAGGCAGATGGAAAATTAATGTCAGGGTTTAGGGACGCTGTAGCAGAGAAAGCAGTCACTAGGGATTAGAATGTACCAGGACAGAGAGAAGAAAGAAACAAGAAGAAGGGTGGTTCTTTTATTGATTTGAGTTTGTGTCGGTGCTGTATTTCCAAGGAGRCTGGGAGGCTGGGCTAACCCACCATGAGATCAAACAGCAATGCCTGCTTTAATGCTTTTCCCCCCCCTAAAGTCTGTTTATTAGAAACTCATTTAAAATAATGAAATATGGGATGTCAGTTTATTCAGGCTAAATTTTAGCRTAGACTTCTGTGTATGGGGAGCATTGCTTCTGAGCTAAAATCGTGTATGAACTCTGCAAACCCTTTGGCTTTTCTTTGTAAACTTTCCCAGATAAAAATGGTTTCATTTTTAGGAATGGCCTCTTCTTTCCCTGTTTCATTTTCAGGTACTCTTTGTGATCTGTTGCCAGGTCATCGGTTCACTAGTGTGGGAGTTTCCTTATGATGTTTAGGAAGCAAAGGACAGACCTTCTGAAAAGACACCGATAAGCACACCAATTACCCACACTTGAGCTTTTAGGAAAGTTTTCACCCTAAGCCTGTTTTGACTCATGTAGAATTTTGCTCTAGATTTTAGTCAGAAACAGAACTCAGTAAACTTGAGTTTAGCCTGAAATGAACATCCGAAGCAACAGACAGGTTCTGACTCTGAATCTGTCTGTAGCTGATATTTGTGGCTGCGTCCACCATATCTCAAGACCAAATTGTAATTCATACCTGAATACCCTCTTAGTATGCACAGAGCTAGTATGAACTTTTTGCAATAAACCCTCAATGCTTGGTTTAGTCCAATATTTTTAAACTTGGAAACAAAATCATCCGAGTTGCATTTTCACAGGCATAAAAAATGAGGCATTTCATACACGCAACTATATTTTCGTGTTTGTGCATTTGACCACCCTATTTTGTGAGGACTTTTGCAGGAAGGGCTGTGCAGATGGCCAGATCTGCAGTGCATTGACACTTTGGGAACTTATTAACTGCTATTGAGCATGTGGATTAGGCGCGCTTTTTCTGTGCGTAATTAACCACTCAAAAATTTTGATGACAAAGGAATCATTATGTTCCTGAAAATGTTTATTATACAAATATTGTCCTTTCTTGTTCAGTAGTGTATTATTCTCATTCCTTTTGTACAGCCATAAAACTATCCCTGCTCTTGCTTTTCCAAACTGGTGTAACTGGCATGTGGAATGCAACAGCTGGTTAACTCTGCAATGATCCAAGAGCAGCAGAAGACAAGGAGTGCAGAGGGGGCTGCCGCCTTCTGCCAAGTGTAGAACTAAGCAGCTGCTTTGTATTTTCACATGAACAAAAATGTTTTGTTAACTGCTTCGCTGCCGAGGTACAGGGTATGTATAACAGGGTATGGTTGCTGGCCCACAGGGTTACTCAGCTTCAAGAGGCTTAGTGATTCTCCTTTGGTTCCAAGTAGTAGCTGATAGCATCTAGGACAAATGTTCCCATCACAGGAGGAATGATTGTAGGACAGTATTCAAACAACTTTGTTTTCTTTCTTTTATTGCATTAAGCATGCCCACATGTGCAAAAATCTCCCCTTAAAAGAACATCCTTGAGATTGCAAATGCTTAAAAGCTGGGAAATGCCAATGGAGAAATATGCTTTTTGATCATCTTTAATCATATAAAATAATAGACTTATAAAAGGATGAGTTGGAAGAGACCTTAAGATGTCATCTAGTTCTTCCTGACTCAAGCCAGGATTGGCTYAATCATCTAACGGTTGTCAAACCTGTTCTTTAATGTCTCAAGTTATCCTGATTTTTTCAAAAGAAGTGTGGCTTTTTGGATCCTAGGGAGGTTGCATTAACCTGCAGAAGTCCAGAACTGAAGATCTGCGTCTTATTATGAAGATGGGAAGGTGAATGAGGAAACTACTGTTAATTAAAAGAAAAGTGAGATTCCTCTGTTTAGAATAAGAGTATCAGAAATGATACTGAGAAGAGAGAATTTTACTCTTCAAAGGAAATACAGCCTGGAGAAAATGAGATAAGAATTACAAGGGCAGAAGTTGAACCCTGTGTAGTATCTTTGCATCCAATGTTGCTCCTACTTTGCTGGTGCATGGATGCTGTGGCAAGGGTAATTAGGAAGAGGCTAATCAAGAGTCTTAAGATGTTTTGTCTGATATGTACTCATGTACAAATAAAAGACATGGTGCAGGGGAGGTGCAGTTGCAATCTCAAAAAGAGGTTCTGGAGGAAGTGAAAAAGGTGCACTGCAAATATTTATGCTCCAGGCTCCAACTAGAAAAGGAACAAAGTTCATGAGACTGTGAAGTGCCAGAAACCAGCCCATGGGTAAGGTGCTGGAGAGCCAGCTTGTGTGGCCTGTGGGTGTGGTAGAAATGCTGACCTATTGGCAACCCTCCTCCTTAGCAGCTGGAAAAGCTGGGACACAGCACTGAAGCCTTGAATAGTGTGGAGCACAAGCCCATGGTCACTGTACTCATGAAATTCAGTAGTAAATTAAATGGGTCTAATCGGGCTGTGAAATACGTTGTGTTTAACTTAGGGTGTCTGTGAGGTTGGGTGCTGACAGCAAGCTCTACAAAGTCAGAAGATTGCAGATGGGAAGGAAACATTTGCTTACAATATGATGTGAGGAAATGGGACAGCCTTCACCCCCATGGGCATGCGGCGGGGAATCATGAAACACCAGGTTTCAAGCTGAGTATTTGCATTTATCTCCCAAACTTTGCTGTGTGCACTCTGATGTGCAGGGCAAGACCTGCTGGATTCTAGACAAAGACAAGGCAATTAGAGAGTGATCCAACTGCAATGCTGAATGCCTGYGCTTTGTCTTCCGTTTATTCATAACCTTCTATTTAAAGTCATCTTTGAGTTTAACTTGCTAAACAAACCTTTCTTATTCATAAGTCTTTCTGTTTTGAAGGATGGAGGGGGAGTGAAGCAAGGTGAGACTGACAAACAGGGTGAACCGTTTTTGGGAAGACAGTGACTCTATAGAGATAGCAGCTTCTTGAGGGATATGGACCCAGGAATAKGTTTAGGGAAACCAGGGGATGGAGAGCATTTGCAGCCAGACTGGACTGGGTCAGTGTGGGGGCTAGCAAGGCCAAGTGCCAAGTCTGGGAAATGGTACCTTCCATCGGACATACACCAGAAGAAAAGAAAGCAGATAGTAGGAATGCTCTGAGTGGACCAAAGCTTCACATCGGTGCCTGGTGAGTGGGTTGCAGGTAAAAGCATTGCCAAGAGCAGCAGGGAGGACAAAGCCATGAGACCCCAGGCTCCTCTGCTTTCTTAAGGTTGCAAAGCACTTAGTGACTGAAGCTGTGAACTGCAGGAGGTGGGAAGTGGGTCTCCTGGGGGAGGTAGTGGGATGTACTCCTGGACCTGCCTCTGCCGTGGAGCCCTGGAGCAGGGCTCATCACAGCTTTCCCATGGCATCAGGCACTGTGGGCTCCTAGTTTTCTGCAGGTCTAATCGGTTTGCTTTGGTCTGTGTCGCAGGGATGCAGGGCCCTCACCTGCCTGGATGTGTTGGAGCAGGGCCTTGAACCTAAGGACCACCATGTAACTTCAACTCTGAAGGCAATGCATCTCCGTTATCTCACCTCGGGCACACCAAACTCATGGTGATTTATCCTAGTCTTCGTGCCTCAGGACCTCATCTTTTCCCATCCTCATCAGACTGCTCTGAAGAAACATCCATGGGTATTTGAGGAGCACTTGAATGCTGTCGCGATGAGCCTATTGAAAAATCCATGAGGAAATGAATAATTCTGTACTTGATGATGGGTTTGAAAGGTGTGCTGTACATAGTGCATGGGGCCCTGTGTTTAGGCGTGGGAAACATAGAATATGGGGTAGATTCTCCTTCAGAGAGCAGCATCTGGCCTATATCCTGGAAAAGTTGAGAGGGCTTTCGAGAAAACCAGTGTATGACCAGCTGATGAAGGCTGTGTCACAGCACGCGTGCACCAGTGGCTCAGGGTGCTGCTTCCCCGATCTGCGGTGGTCAGCCAGGACCGCTCCTCTGCCGCCCGCCGCCTCTTTACCTGCGACACCGAGGATTTAGAGACGAGCAGCTGTGTCTAGTCAAAGGGATTACCGGCAAAGCAAAAGCTGAGACAACCTTGCCTTAATCAGGAAAAAGAAATTTCAAAAGGAAGTAATTTTATTTTCATAACATTAAGTAAAAAATCCTAGTGGAGGGCCTGCTTGCTCTCTCATATTCCTTTCTTGCTCTGTCTTAGATGTGGAGATGTAACTCCAAAAGAGCCTGATCTTACAAACATTTGGAAATCCTGGGTAATGTGATTTCCAGAAGTTGGTGTAGGGGTTTCTGTTGAAAACTGCAAGAGCTGTGTGTTCAAACACACCARTTCTGGATCATTCAATTCTCACAGTTCCGTTATGCTCTGAGGAGCAAAAATCTTTTTTTTATATAAACCTGAGAAGCTGAACTGCTTTCTCATCTCCTGACACATCAAAATTGCAGTCAGAAGTAGTACTCAGAATGTCACGGTTTCCAGAAAAATGGTGAAGTATGCGTTTAGCTTTACGTACACTGAGAAGCTTCTCTGAGGACTTCACTGCCATATACTTAAGGTTAAGCACAAACTGAGCATTGCCAAACAAGGGGAGCCCGCATGGGTTTGGGTAAACTTAAACAATTAGTTTTGAAGCTTTGGTGAATCTTCAGATGTTTGTTTGTTAGAACTTGGCCCTCAAATTAAATGGCAGCTCCAAGCATCCCCCACCATAGGGAGGACTTATCACATCCAGATCAGGTCCTGACCCGAACATGGTATAGAGCATATATTTTCAAAATCTAATGGGTGGATGAGCTAGCCTTTTAGACAGAGTTTTGGATACTCAGTGCAAATGAGTCTCAGTTACGTATCACTAACTTATTTTATGACATGGCTTGAGGAAAAAGARGGCGGAAATGATACTTGAAACATACATTTTTTAAAGCAAATTTTAGTTTTAAGAAAACCTAGATAAATTATGAGTCGATTCTCCTTCAGCCATTATTTACTAGACATTTTTAGAGATTATCTATTTATTTATTGCCCTCTGAGACCACTAGAGAGGAAGGAAAATGCAGTTAGTCCATCACTTCCCCGGATAAAGAGAGATGCAAACTCTTAATAAAGTATCGATGGCACCCCAAGGGGACAAAAAGATATTTGCATCCCAGTGGCCCAGCTGACAGACCACATAAGTTACTGCAGCAGCAGCGAGGTCCTGTCAGAGAAAGGAGGATGATGAGAGAAAAGGGAGCAAAACATGATTTGTACTGGCATGCAGTGAACAAGCTAAGCTGTGTAAAAATGAATACATGAAATTAAAAGGATTAATGGGACAAGTTAGTGCAGGGTAGCAGGGAAAGTCCCCTGTCTAGGCACTTCTGCCAGGTTCCACCCAGACAGGTTATTTTTTTTAAACCTTCTTTCTTTTGTAAGTGAAATTTCATCTGGAGAGCACCTCATGAACAAAATTCAATTCCTCCCCCCCCCAAATCCACCTGGATAAGCCCTTTGAGCTTTTAAAATTTGCTTTTATTTTAAAAAATCATGGTGGTTTTCACAAAAGCCTGAAATGTTGGCTTGGTATGAGGAAGGCTAATGGCATGTTAGCCATCAGAAATCATCCAGTGAGTTCATTTGCATCGAATGCTCCTCTTAACCACATGTTGTAAATCACTTTTAAATAGCCGTGCAGCTTCACCCCAGGGCTGGCCGCAGTTCAGGACTGTGCAGAATATTTTCTGCTTGTGCTGTGAAGGCCTTTGAAATCACTTGTGATAAAGATGTATAGATGTAAGGTTTTTACTATTTAAATCACAAAGCAGGGCCTAAATATTTTTCTACAATAACATTTTGCTATGGAGCACAGCCTGTTCTTTCCACTCCCACCTCTGAAGTTAACCAAAGCTATGTGTATATATGCAGCGTTTGCCCCATTAGGTGGTTGGGTTTTTTTTTTTTTTTACTACTATACCTGGTTTTCATCTTGCAAAAGGCAATTACAACATTCACAAGATGACAGTCATTTCATGCAACAGAAGGCTGGCTAATTGAGGGAAAGGGATGATATTTGGGAATGAAAAACAAAGCTGTGACACGTAAAATTACATACAAAGTGAGCTTTTTTTTTGTTCCCCTCATAAAATTCTCAACAAGTGAACTCCAGATGTCAGCATTTAAACACTGTCAGGTATTGCTTGTGTTAGTGTTAGTGTAGCATCTACAGACCCACAGGGAAATCACAGGTGTTGCACACTTCTAACCTGAGGGGCACGGTGTGCATTGAAGAGCTTATGGCTTTAGGTAGACAAGTCAGAAAAAGTGAAGACCAGGAAATGTTGGCACTATTTTGGTTCAGTTTCTTTCTCCCTTTAAAAATAACTAACTGCAACAAGTTGCAGCTGACTTTTAGATTAATCAGAATTTAAGATGATGTAGAGATTGGTGGCGGGGGGGGGGGGAAGACAAAAAAGAAACCTTGAAGCCTACAGGTAGAGTGACAATCCACTCGTATTGACCCAGGCTTTCTACTGAGTAGGCAGGTAGAGACCAGAATAAGCCTGGGCAGCTCCAGTGATCAGCTGTTGTCATTGTTTCTTGGTAGACTGAAGTTACGTGGACAGGTCTGCACCTTGGTACTGCTGCTGTCACACTAGTGGCTTCTTGCAGGAGAAACACCATTGTCCTCCAGGTCACTTCTTCAACCATATCAGCCGTATTCAGTCCTCAACAAGTTGTTGCTGGCTGTGTGGAGCTCTAATACTTTGGGTTACATCACCGTGAAAGGTGCTATGCCAGTACTGAGAGCATGTTTGATTTTTTTGCGGAATTTTTTTGCGGAATTTTTTTGCAGAATTTTTTTGCATCTGTTTTCCCTGGCTTATAATTTTCCTTGATCTTGAAGAAAACTTAAGTCAGGTTTGGAGGTTTCATTGCTCCTTGTGTCTTCAAAACAGACCAGTTTGTATCTACTGAAGGAGATTTATTGAACAGCTGGGGGATTTATAAGTCATTCCCTATATTCCTGGAGTCTTGTCCCAGGAGGCATTAGCTTGAAACCTTGGATGGATCCACTGGTAATGTTAGCTTTTTTCTTCTTGATCTGACAAGATTTTATTCAGTAACACAAGGCCTTCCTCCCCTGCTCACCACTGCCTTTCTCCATGCCCATATATACTGGTGGGAGCACATACAAGCAAGGCCCTACATATCACCACTGGAAAACAGGGTAGCCAGCACTAATCCCTCACTTTTGTCAGAAGAGAACACTTTGTCTGAATGCAAAAATATACCTGTAAGACCAGTGAGTTATCAAACGTAGCAAATGCTAACACAAGAGCCTTGCTGCTAAGGAAAATTAAAGTTAAGTTGGACTTGGCCAAAAGGGTAATGAGAGTCAGAGCTGGAAGAAAAAAAGAAGTATACTTAAAAAATAATGTTTTGCTTAGATTGTTGAATTGTGGTCAAGGGAATGAAAAAGGGGACAGGGCTGTTGCTAGGATTTTCGCTGCGACAGGGAATGTATGTGTAGGAACATCTGGTATGTTTGGTCCTAACACTCCAGGTCTTTTACCATATCCTGCCCAGCACTGCTGAAGTAAACCAGGTGTAAGTGGTTTCAACAGAACAGCCAAAACCACATCTTACTCTGAGAAATCGTGTCTTGAACATGAAGGCTTTGTTCTCCAGGGCCAGAGCTCCTCTCTCCCCACCGGCAGTCCGTGAAAGTGTTTACAGAGGCCAGCAGCCCAAAGGAATTGAATTCAGGATCTTGAAAGCTTCGGCCTTCGCAAAATAAACCTTCAAAGGAGATTCAGAACTATCAGCAACAAAATACTTTCTATTCTCATCCACAGCAGCCCCCTCCATTCCTGTCTCATGTTTATTTAACAATTTAAAAAATAAATCCATTGCTTTGAGCTCAGGGGATTGATATTTTTAAGGTCTGTGGGGTTTTTTTTCCATGTACACTTCCCATAATATTCTATATTTTCTTTTTCCTTTTGTTGTTTTACTTTAACCATCATTTGCTCTTGTTGGCAATTACAGCTCTTACTTTTTCCTTATGCTGGTAACACGATAGGTGAGGTGAGGAAATGCTGATGACAAAAGCTCCTGTACTCCTCCTCTTACTTTACCTGAGTGGTACAAATTGATGCCTCTTTTCCACATGGGAGGTTTGGCTTAAAATAGATCCAAAAGTCCATATTTTCAAATATCAGCACTTATGGTGTTTCTGCAGTGTCTGTTCCCTGTGCTGTTAGCACTGAATTGACGTGAGCCTCACAAAGAGCATAGTCAGGAGGCTGTTTAAGTTTCATTAAAAAGTAAATAAAACCCAAATCCCTGGGATCTACTTAATTGCCCCCAAAACTGGACAAACACCAGAGCTAATTTGAACTATTTGCTCCAAATTACTCTTGTGAGTTTAGCTCCTTGCTTGCTTACTCGGTAGTTCAGAAATCAAACCAAATATATGGAGCAGACCTACAATTCTGGAAAAAATCAGGAGGATTTTTTGCTGCATCCAAGTAGTCGGATTTGATTATTATTTTCTGATGAGACTGATTGCCAATATCAGATTATGTTGTTTCTATTCCCTCCTTGTGTGGCTGAAGCATTTCAAATGGGGGAAAAAATGCAAAACCCAAAAGCAATTAAAAACAAACAAAAAATCCATAATGACCTTCTTACACATATTTTTAAAAGGGAGTTCAAGCCTGCTTTTCTGACTGTATCTCCTGTCTAACAAACTATATTATTTCTGCTACAGGCATTTTCTCTTTTTTTTTAATGAATACATAATAGAAAGACCCTTGTCTCACTTGGGCTTTCTTCCATTCCAATGAATGCTTACAGTCAGTCATAAACACCAGAYTAGAGCACCTTAAAAGTGGAAGCCAAGAGAAAAGAAAAAGGCCAATTTATATATTACCTGTTTCTCATGTTCAGATGCCAGCCAGGCCACACTAGAGAGAGTTCTCAGCAGCTTCCCAACTACAGGTAAATGGAGAATGAAGCTTTTGGCCATCGTATCTTCAGGGCTTAACCCACTTTTCTCATTCAACCACAACTAGCTGCTGATTGTGTGTTAATAATCCAGCTCTGTGCATGAGCTATGCAGGTTTTCAATCTGTAACAGTCCCAGCAGGAAAAGCTTCTCTAATTGAGAGCATCTTCTGTAACCGGGAGCATCTTCTCCTGCCATTTCTCAGTCAGATACTGGTGCCTTCACCAAGACAGCAGGTTTCACAGGAAGACAAGGCAACGGTGAAAGACCGCATCTCATCAACTACTTCTGTTGGATAAGGACAAAAAGGTCTCCAGTGGAGAATTTGCAAATCCCCAATAGCGGTAGATAATTATTTGAGGGAGATGTCCATTGGGTCAGCTGAGAGGAGACTAGTAACACTTGAAGGACTAGTGTCCAAGGAGACATGGGGACACATCAAGAGACTAACCAACACCCCTGTGCACAACGCAGTGCTGTAGTCTGAACACACGCCTGGCACACACACACATTCAAAAGGCMGGTGGCTCCTGCAGGACCCAGCACTGCACACCTGACCTGTAGCAGAATTTATCCCTGCTGACCAGCCAGGAGAGGAAGCCCATGCCACAGAGGTCCTATTTTCAGAGCTCACTCCATTTTTAATGGTCTGACAGTAGGAGAACACACACAGGAAAACCCCTCTGGGCTTTACTTTTTTCAGCACAACCTCTTTATCAGGACTCAAGGCAAGACAAGACTACCTGACAAGAAGAAAATGTGTTAGAAACACGTGAAGGCAAAAAAAGAGAAAGACGCCCTACTCATCCATGTTGTTCTTATTGCTTACATTCCCCTTCTCCACCTCCTTGAAACTAACTTTGCATGGAAACTGTGCAGGTTTGCCCCGTGAGGAGGAGACATCATGCACCTTGCAGCTGAATGTGTGGTTAGGAGGCTCCTCGCTGCAGAACGTCTGTGGGTCTCCTGCAGGCCTAAATGTATCACACAGGGCAACTGATTTTCGAACCAGTTCAGCGTGCCATTGCTTGTGCAAAACACGTGTCCAGCCACCAGGCTTGCATAAATTGGCTGTAAATAGTTAATTAAATGCATTTGTACCCCACCACCTGATTTGCATGCAGAATTGTCAAAACAGCGTGCTAAGATTAGACACAATGTACTCCCCGAACACAATTGTACCACTGAAACAGTCTGAAAATCTGGCGCATTGAGTTAAATTTTCACATTGTGCCTTCTTGTGTAATAACAATAATCTCCTCTGCCTTGGAGTATAATCGCAATAAAGAGCTTTTTGTGATTCATTCAGTGTTTATTCACTCAGTAAACAGCCCTTTATTGCTTTTTATACTACAAAGCAAATGAGATTATTGCTTAAATTGTCCGGTAGCTACTAGCTTCTGTCCTCTGGCTTGCTTGTTCAGTTTGTTTTTGTGTTGTGGTTTTGGAAAAGAAAACTTGTTTAAAATTAGCTCCCCAATAAATCACAGTAACAATGAAGTGAGAGTTTCTGCAGTGTGACAGATTTGTAGCTTTTTATGTTTGTAATGATGATGATATGTTTTCTAGCTTATTTATTCCCTTCTGCCTTTATTCTCCCAAACTCTGAAGTCTGCTGCAGTGAAGAAAACCCTAAGATGCTGGAGTTTGGGAAAGGGGAACTTGCAGTCCTTGGACTGCACAGCTGCCTCTGTGGTATTSCTAGGATGGAAAGGTGCAGGAAAGAAGCAAAGAAAGTAAACAGGCAGGAGTCTGATGCTCAGAGTCGAGGCATCAACCCTAGTTCCCGACCTACGCTGCACCTAAAAGCTTGAGTGATTTACCTTCACTCATCCATGCCTATACAATAAGGTTGGTGACTCCTTTGGAAAGTGCCCCAAGATCTTTGGWTGGTTAGCAATAAACATTTTTGTTATTCAGTGACTCTCCAAGTGGTTCCCAAGAGCAGCTGTTCTTCACACACCATCGCCCCATGAAGATGTATGGTGATGCAGCTCTGCAAGCCTCAAAATAGAAGGATTGGGAACATCGTAGTGTTCATCATGGAGAAAAGCAAGTCAGCTGTAGCCAACATTTGTTCATTCACTCCTTTCCCGAGTGTGCAAATGGAGCGGCCCATAATTATTCCTCATCAAGAGGCTACATGGTGTATTCACCAAGAGAACGGGAAAGACTATTTCTCTCTTTCAGGCAGTAACACGTAAATGGCATTTCTTATTTCAGTCCTGCCAACTTTCAGATGTTAGCAAAGAATTTCACTGATAATTATTGATCTTCTGTATTTATAGAAAGCTAGGACCTAGTACAATTCAATATTCAGGAGATGCCAATTTTCTATGAATACCTGAGAATGACTTGGTCATTTTCCATTTCTGTAATTGCTTCTGTATTGCTGGGGCGTGATTGCATTCTTTAAAATCCACCTAGAAATGGAAATGGGCGAGGAAGCTGTGCCTGAATTTCTTTCTTCTTACTGAAGCCAGGCATGTTGTTTTCAATTTGGGCACTTCAGGTATTAACGTCTGACTTCATTTACAGACACATCTAGTGTCAGCTTCCACACTCAAATGGATACCTTAAATTAATTGATCAAGAATTGCAAATTGGGGCTCTCAACCTGTTAAATATGCAGCTGGGTCTGTATCTTCTCTAATGGACTCTATATTTTCTACAGGAATCTTTGCATTTAGCTAGTCTTGACAGCTTTTGAGTGACCATATTTCTCCTTTGGGTAATAGTGTTTCCTAGATTTAGCTCTTTTTCCTTTTCTGTGTTGCTACATTCAGTCGTTTTACTAGTTTATAGCACCTGTTTTTACCCTAACCTAGGCAGTGACACTGTTCTTGAGCAGAGCAGGTCAAGTCCCAGCTCCAGTGAAGTACCCAGCAAAACCTTAGCCCATTGGCATCAGAAATGAGATGGTACATCCCCATTGCCTTGGGCTTGCAATATGGTTCGACATCTCAGAGCCGAAGGACCTGGTCTAGTTGTTCCCAGGATAAATCTGACATGTAAGCCAGTACCTACCGCGTGCCTGACCTTGCTCACTGTGCTAACTGGGTAGCTTATGTGCTGCAGAGATTGAGCTCATTGATCATATGGATATCTCCCAGTACTTGAAAGTGAGAGCAAGGCCTGGAGTACCAAGATATTACAGCTTTGACAGCAAAATCTCCAGAGGTTCCTCTTTGGGATGCTACAGGATAAAAGCTATCCTGACCCTGGGAAAAAAAAAAAAAAAATCTTTAAACAACCCATACTTCTTTGATGCTAAAATAATAATTAATTGTCAACCACTGCATATCATCATCTGCGTGTATATTAAAGGGGAGATTTCAGAGCCAGTACTGACAATGAAGCAGTGTCCTCCCTTTGGGAGCGAGAGGCAGGCAGACATCAAACTGTCAGGGAGGCCGTTGAACATCTCCTCTCAGTTCATCTTGTGCCAGTGGCACTTGCAGAGGCGATGGCTCAGAGCAATGCTCTGTGCTTTCCAGGTCTGCGTTGAAAGTGCGCTGGAAATAACACGCTCCCTTGCAGGCGGTGTGTGCATCGCCCCGTGCCTGCAGCAAGAAGTTTCCCTATGAGACTTCTGCCGGTTCTGGCACTGGCTCCCGTATAGATGTGACATGTTTGGTTTCCCTGGGTAGGAATACACCCTGCTTCATAGTTTCCATGCATAAGAAACTTGCTAAGTGCATGGCCTCATCTATGATTAGATTTTTGTTTCACAGGACAACAGTGATTTATGAAGCATGTTTTCATGTGGTAACTAGAAAATGTTTCCACTTAACGATTGGACAGCATACTTTCCTTTATCAAACCTGCTTGAAAACATTTTGTTGTTTTAAGAATACATTCTCACAGGAGATTTGTTGCTTTAACCACATTTCATTTTAAAGGGGCTCTGCTCTGGTTTGCTAAAACTTTCAGGTTGCTGGATGAAGCGTGAGGTTTGTTGGAACAAGGTGAGGGAACGTGAGCCGACGGTCAATGTGCCAAGCAGGAACTTACAAGTGTTTCTTCAATTACCAGTCCTGACACTGAGTTTTTGGGTGCCCTTGAGCAAGTCACTTTGCCTCCATGAGTGTCAGCTCCCCATCCAAAAAAGGAGAACAGTCCTATTCCTTTCCCCTTGCAGTCCCTCAGCCTGTTCAGCTCTTCTGACTGCAGACCCTTCATCAGAGGCTCTGGTTCTCACTGGGGCTTGCTGGGTGCCCAGCACAGCGAGGGTATGCAGTCCCAGCTGTCACAGAATATTAATTAATCATTCAAATAAATCTTGTCAAAGAAATATTAATTAATCATTGCTCCAGAAAAGAGCTTGCCACAGACGGTCTCTGTGGGCCCTCGGTACAGCCTTGGAGCTGCTGGAAATGCACTCTCTTTTTGAACACGGCCCATGGACATGATTAAAAGAACCGCCTCAAATCATCCCAACTTTCTCACTATTAAACAGCAGCTACAGCTCCTTCTCTTTTTGATTTTCTTTTCTTATTCTTTTTTTTTTTTTTGAACCTGGCAGCCTTAGTCAATAAGCCATAAGCACCTAGCTAAGAAGAACTGCTGTCATCAGACAAAAAGGCCTCCAAGTCCACATCCCTAACAACCTATTTTAATAACAAGAGCAATAACGGGATTTATTATGCATGCGGCTTTCTGCAATCATTTCTGAAGAGAAAATTAGTTTGAAGCCTCAGGCGACAGTTGAACTCTCAGAGGCGCCTAAAATAAAATAAGGAGGGGGGGGAAGGGAGGGGGCTGAAAAAATAATAACTGGGGAAAAAAAGTGTGATGGGAAAAGTTATTGGAGCAAGCATGCCGGTAAACTTTATCTGTGACTTGGTCTTGTCCTCCGGAGGGAGAGCGCGGTGGCTGGGAGCGGCGCGGGTTCGCCGGGCTGCGTGGCCGGGCTGCCGGTGCYGCAGGCGCCGCGGGAGCCGGCAGAACACGGTCCTGCGTGGGCTGCCAGCGGCACGGCCCCGGCGCCTCGATTTACTGCAGGGGTGGAGCAGTGGTAAATTCCAGAGGGGCTCTGTGCCGAGGTGTAAATCTCAGCTCAGCCAGGGGGTTAAAAGGGAAAAAAAAAGAAAAAGAAAAAAAAGAAGAGGAGGACAAGGGCTGGGTGTGCTGCTGGAGGCAGAAGGTATAAGAGCGGCTGGCTGCGAGTTAGGGGCGGGAGCAAATCCAGCACTCACATAATGTCCTGAGCTGTGCGGGCGTCTGCCCCAGGGACCTGCTGCCACCGCATCCACACCTGCCCCTTTGCAACCACCAAAAATCGTTTCTCTTCCCAACCAGCTTCAGGTCCACCTTGAAACAGAGGTTCATGTACTGGCACCAGCCTGCCCTGAGAGACCAGCAGCATCCTCCACTGAACGTAGGGAGAGAGGATGAAGTTTGGGAATGGGAGGAGGATGCTGTTCCAATTCACACCAATGATCCTGTGCTTTTCTCTAATCAAGGGGATGTCAAGCTATAAACTGGTTCCTCACAGACACACTCCATTTCTACCCCAGCACCTAGGTTTCCTACCCAGGGAAACCAAACATGTCGCATCTATACGGGAGCCAGTGCCAGAACTGGCAGAACAGGCACCTGCAGAGCCTGTGTCCAGACCTCTCCTCCCTCCTCAGCCTGTCCCCGTGGCATGCAAAGGGATTTGAAGGGCCGGAGGTAGATGGTGTTTGGTAGCTGGGATAGGCTGAGATACAGCCTGAAACCCAGAAATGACTTCATCAGCACGATGCTGGGAGCTGCCTCCCAAGGGGTGCCCCACGCAGCCCAGCGCTGTGCAGGATGGTGTCCGTCTCCAGCAGGGATCCAGGGAAAACCACAGTATTTCAGGGACAAGGCTGGCTTCTCACCTGCCCTGCCGATGATTTCCCTGTCATAGGGTGAACCAGCACTGACAGACGCAGGTGCTGCAGCCGACCCAGGGCCAGGTGCCACGTTACCAAACCATTCCCTCTCCCTCCTAACACCCAGGGTAGGTTTGCTTTCCCCTGCTCCTTGCTCTGCATTCCCATTTCAGACAAGCCCTTGACAGAGGAGCGGGTCTTGAGGCTGATCAGCACACAACTGTTCCTTCTAAAATAAAAGCAACATCAAGGGAAAAGAGTGTGTTTGTATATGTGTGTGTGTCCCCATCCGAGAAAGACAAAGCCAATTACTTTTTGTGTATGTAGGACTGAGTGCTGTCTTTTCTTTTTAATTCTTGGGGATTTTTTTTTTCCCCCCTTCCTGAGGCAATGCATGAACTTAAGTGCTGGAAATAGTGTGGACCCAGCTGACTGAGACCAATAATCTCAAACCTGCTATTAGATGCTCCTTGCTTTTTGGGCTCTGGTTTGAGGACACATTAGTTTACTTCAGCTCTGGAGTTTGAGGCTGCCCCTTTTGAACTGTAAGGGGTGGCCAAAGAAAATAACGTGTGGTTATTGTTTAAGAAGTCATCGTACCAGAAAAGTATATGATCACTTAAAGGCAACATCAGAGAGCAGGGTCTTCTGCTGGCTTCATCCAGGCCTTGGCTAACCAAATAATTCCATAGTGATATTTATGGCTTGTATATAAAAAAGAAAATGGTCTGAAATCTTGTGGCTGTTTGGTACCCGCGTCTTTAATGTCTAACTGCTTATTCATTCTGAAAAGTGGGATTTAATAAGACAGTTATTGTATGTTATTTAAATACCAATTGATTATTAAAAACATATTTATTTTTAACTACAAATTATAAAGTACTTGGGGAAGTGCAGCCAATCAAATCAGTGGACTGCCTGATGAATATCCTTTTCTAACCCCATCATTTTATATATAGAAAAGAGGTTGACTTATGCAGCGGGAATAAAACTAACTTAAATGCCTTTATGGGTCATTTCTTTCTTTGATGAATACTTGTAACTCCCTTTAACAGTAATAGGACCTTTGCTTTCCAGCTGAGCAGAAAATAAACAGACCTCACTGTAGGGGCTCTATTGCCTTTTGGGGGGCTCTGAGCAAGGTTAAGCAGAGGCAGATGAAATGTTCTCTGCTTTAATAAAGCATGCCTAAAATATTCCTGAATAAGATCCTCTTTCCCTATTTCCTGACAAATGCTGCCCAGAGGGTCCTGCCACTTGCACTGATGCCTGCCAGCAAAGCAAAACGTTGTACCGGCGAGTCAACCCCCATTTTGCAGTGGCAGAGTCCCACTCCTTGGTAGTCACACCAGAAGGCTGGACTGATAACGAATAGATCTTCTCTAGACTTTTTTCACAGCAGTCGTTTAAGGTTTTTCTCTCTTTCTCTCACACATATGTTCCTGGTCTTCTTTGGTGGCTTTTGCATCTGAGACAATAAAGACACGTTGAAAGCTAGAAGAAATGAGAAGTGCACATCCCATCTTTCCCTTCCGTTTTGGTTTGGTTGTTTTTTTTCCCCAGTTTGTTTTACCTTTTTTTTTTTTCCCTAGTTAAATTATATGATTAATGAAGGCTTGAAAAAAAAAAAGGTAGCTCTTTCCTGACTCCTTTTCCAAATGCAAAGTGCAGCTGCTGTTGCAGATACAGGTTCTGCAACTCCAACAAGCTTTCACAGCACAGCAGGCCTGACTCACAGCCAAAAAAGAGAAAATCTGATACTGTATTTATGTCTCTGTTTAGGGAAATTAAGCCAAAACAAGGTGGTAGCTGAAAAAGAAGACAATGAGAGAGGGGAGAGGAAACTTGTTCTTTAAGAAAAAAAAGGAAAAGGAAGCCTATTAAGGTAGGCTCCCAAATAAATGACAAACACTTTGAAATCCTGTATCCTGGTGGCTTTACGAATTAATTTTGCAAAGCAAATGGCCTGTTCTTCCTTTGTGAGTCTCGTTAACGTCTGAGGGTTACACACTGAGGTGTCATATCACCAGTAGGTATCAATCAGCACGACTCCCCTGAAATCAATGTAACTACATCCACTYACACAAGATCCAGGTCCAGGAAAAACAGACACATCCCAGGGTGATGTGTTAAAGCCAGGGAAAGAACCAGACCCTACTCCGCCGACGTGCTTTTCTGTCCACAGGTCTCTCTTTTTAATTTATGTGTTCTTTTAACTAATTGATGTTATTTTCTAAAATGTATTTTGATTCACTATTACAAATTATTTGCAATAAACAGATGTGTTGATTCAATTGCTGCTTTATTGTATCTTTTCCCCTTTTAGTGTAGTGAAAAAAAATCCATTCCTAAACAAGACAAGATCTTTAAAAAGATCTTCATTATATTTCAATAGCAATCTTGCTTTGGTTGAAAGAAAATACTTCTGTTTATTAATTAAGAGGAATTTGCTTAAGTTAGTTCCACTGAACAAACACTTTGTTTTGCCACATGAGGCCAAATACTTTGAATTTTCATTTGCCACGGGGTGAAGCCCTGCTGTTCCTGGACTGTATGCTGTATAACTGGCTCAGAGCAAAAGCAATAGTTGGCCAAGTCTTGCAGTTTTTACGGACACCTCTGTAACCCTCCAAGTATTTCTAAGAAGATACCCATTCACACCAGCATCTGAGCTCCAGATGAATCATTTATTATGAATACATTGTCTGTTAAACCTTCTTTTCTCTGCCCACAGTTAGTGAAAAAAATCTATTATCTTCTTGCGGTTTGCTCAAAATTTCACGCTAACAAATTTCCGTCTGGCCAAAAAATAATTTTTTTCCAAGTTATTGGTGTTTATAAAGCATAATATGAAGTTGGTAGTATAGATCATTAATGTAATTTGCCACCTGGGCCACTGCACTGAAGTGCTACAAGGAAGGCTCCGAAGGGCGCTCTGCAGAGGTCTCACTGCAGGTCTAAGTGAGTGAGATGAGCCAGAGTATCTAGTCAAAACTAGTCCAAACATCAGCTCAGGATTTGCCCCTGCAATGAAGAGAAAGTGGTTTCTGCCCAAGTCCACGATGATTTGATTGCTTTTGTCTGCATTTTGTTGAGAAAGGCTGGTGTAAGAACGGGCTGGAGCAGAGGCTGGCTGCTCATCGTGCTAGTAATGTGGTAGCTTTAACAGATCCCCAGGAAAAAAATAGTTCACATCGTGCCAGGAAGCAGAGCCTTAGTTTCAGCAGGGTTGTTGCTCTTGAAAGACAAGGTCCCAGTTTGAACGGGATTTGGACCTTGACCCAGTCCTGTGCGTCTAGCCGGGCTGAACTTCAGCAGTGCTGGAGGAGGGCGGGATTTAGAGCTGGATCTGGATTTTACAACTCTGGTTTAACTTCAGGCTTGCGTGTGAAAAAGGGTCTGGACTGATTTATATTGTACCTCGGTGAGTCTCAGCATTGCGTTGTGGGGGGCTCTGCACAGGCACATTGTGCACAGTCAGTTGATGCTCCAGCCGGTTTGCGGTCCAGGCAAAGCCACCTGACTGCCAGGGTAGGCATTTAGATGTGCGCTTTTGGACAACTAACCCACACTTAAATACCATTTACACTTATTAATGGCATCACTGTGACATCCGGTACAGTAACTCTGGAGGATTATGTGAAGTGAAGGGTGAAATAACTTCACCAAAAGGCAAACGCTGAAGCATTCCCTTTTGTGTATTGAACATTCCTGTAGGCTCTGTACTTGCTCTTTTCAGACAATGCTTTCTTGGCTGGCTGGATTATTGTATATCACCTCTCTAACCTGCTGTATTAATTTCCATTGACTGTGAAAAGAACTTGTCAAATAAGGAGGGAAAAGGCGGGGGGAGTCTTTTAATCCATAAGGCACAGTTCTTAAAAGCACCTTGTTGTGTAGTAGCTGCACACAAGTGAAGAATTTGTCAAGAATACAGGGCTGCTGCTAATTGTCTGAATAAATTACAGCTTTGGAGCCTGGAAGCCACAAATCATGTCATTGTAGCACTAAGCCGTTCCTTTATGGAATTGGTCTTTTACAACCTGGAAAAAAACTTTTTAGAAGACTGCCCTGCGGGGAAAATGAGAGAGAGAGAGAGCGCGCCCATGGAGATGTGAACAGGGTAGCTCTGTGGGCTCCCAGCAGCTGTCTCCGAGAGCAGGGCTCCCAATCTGCTCGCCTTTTACGCTGATACCAGCCAAGTCATCTGAAGCAGCAAGACCACAGGTGAAGCCCTTTGAAGTGCTGGAGAAATGAGCAGGATTAAGAGAAATTTTTTGGCTGAGGGAGGGCGGCTGGCGGTCACTTCTGCAGTACAGATGTCAGCTCATTCCTCCTTGGACCATTAGGGCAAGCCAGCCTCAAAAGAAAATATTAAATGTATAACAAAGCACATCCTACAGATTCATGTGACGTTCACTTTGCTGCAGAGGACTTGCACAAAGCACTATTGATTCTTTTACCCTTTAAAATACAAATTTTTTCACAAGTGTGGAGCAACAGGTACATGTTACCCTTGTAGTGCAGGCACTTGTCCATTCTGATTTTTCCTACCAGCTTTACCTATGGTAAAAGAAAAAGGAATACAGGTTTTTTTCATTTTCTTCTGAAGTATCTGGTTTCAGAGTGTGGGCTGAGTCCTGCTCTCACTGTTGTCATTTGAAAGACTCCTACTGAGTTCAGCAGTCTTTGGATGGAGGCAAGTCCATGTGCAGTAATCTAGCGTAGCACAATCTTTAAAGGGGAGTTTAGCCCTGTGTAGAGAATGACTCTTCGAGATAATTCCCAGTTCATACTGTGAACTAGACAATAAAGTGGAAAGTGCTCGCTGGAATTTCCTTAAGGCAACCTGAAGCTGTGCTCAGGCTCTTTCCCAGTTTATTAGCAGTGTTTGGCAAAGTACTTCAGGCTTCTTTGCAGACCACAGTAATTGGTTACCAGACACTAGAGGACAAGGTGCCTGATAAAATTCAGAGCCTGTAATGAGGCAGACAGGCATGATAACACAGCAATAAATCACAGCCGTTAGGGTATATTCCTGGGATGTCTGGCAGAGAGGTTTCAATCAGAAGTCAAGAAGAACATGTAGCTCCATGTCATACTCCCCTTCGCGGTCAAATCTCACCCAGGACCCTCTCCAGGTGTCAGGTCAAATGCAGCAGTGAGGCCCATGCTAAAGAGAAGGTAACTACAGATGAAATGCCAGGCAGGAGATGTGCTCAGACTTGTTCTTCAGAGGTTGCCCTAGAAAAAAATAATAATTATTATACACTTCAGGAAGTTTAGTTCCTAGACCAACTGTCCATTAGTGCATTATATGAATAATTAATTGCAAGTCCTGGTAGCTGCCTGGGATCATTCTCTGCACAACCCACAAGTGACGTGGGATAAACACACACCATGGATTCAATAAGTTGACGAAAAGCTCAGCAAAGCTGATGAAAAATGTCTCAATGTCATCAGTGGCTCCAAATCCTGCAACATCTGCCTGGGACAAGCAGCCTGGGGACAGACGTGGTTTTGCACCAATAGGGGAAACAGCTGCTTTCCCCCTCCCCACACGCACCTCTTCCCTTTCTTAGTAATCTCCATGGGCAGGCTAGTCCATGTGCCAAAGGTAGTTAATGAGAAGAAAGCCTTTCTTCCACCAAAACTACAGTGAAACATTAGCTTTATGCATAACTACTTGTTTAGTCATTTATCTTTTAACTTGGACATGTCCTGTTCTTCAGGACATGCCCTGCCCTGCTCTGCCAAAAGTCTTTCTAAAACATTAGCCCTGTCCCCAAATCTGTTAAATCATAGCAGATTACTGCATCACTGCTTGTTTATAAAGTTTCTTCCACCTTCCTTCTTAGAAAAACTGGGTAGGCAAAATGCTGACATAGGTGAGTTAGCATTACGAGCAAGTGTGACAGTTTCAACAGATCAAGGCAGATGGCTGGATCCGAAAGTACCAGCCTCATATAGAGGGGTCACAAATTCAAGCTCCGTATTTGGGTTCTGTGGCTTGTCTTTCAAAGTGTGGAAAATTCTCTGTTTGAGAATGATCTGCAGGCACTTACAGACACGTTAGGACGTGCAGTGCAGAGCAGTCCTTGGAGAGCCCAGGTGCCAATAGACTGGTTCGCTTTTATCGCTGAAATTACAGGATGAGTTGAGCCCAGCCTCTGATGATGCCAATATTGTTTAATGTGCTGTATTATGGATTTACCTGAAGGTGAATGATAGTCTGTTCAATTTCCCATGTGTTCTCTTTGGTGTTCAACATTTTCTTGATGCTTATCATCACAGTTGTAACACAAGGTATGGTAGAATAGGTATAACGATGAATTTGAAGAAAAATATACAGAGGGCTACATTTCTTTACTATAGTGTAAATAAGAAACCACTTTTTTTTTTTTTTTTTTTTTTTTTTTATTTCCACAGCTAAAGTTGAAGGAACTCATGACAGAGCCCAAATAAAGCTCTTAAGATTCAGAGGTTAAAATGTATATTTGTAATTTCATAGAATTTTATTGTTTTTTAGCTCTGACCCTAGATTTTGGTGCACTCTGTTGTTCGGTTGTGTCCATAGTACTGCAGGAGTTTCTAGATGTAAGGAAGGTACAAAAGATCTATTGCAATTTCTCTCAAAGAGAGCTAAATCCTGAAAGATCTGGTGCAGGATTTGAGAAGTGGGGCTCTATCACATGCCATCCCTAAGGGCTGCTCCTCCTGGGTTAGCTTCCCGTGCACCCAGCCCTGGTTGCTGGGGGATGCAGAAGACAGCTGCAGTTTAACTCTACAAGAAAGGAGTGCAACGGGGGCTACCTGCACCAAAGATTTGCACCTACCTCTGTGAGCCAGGCAGCACAGTTTCAAGCTCCCTATGCAACCCCCTAATGAATTCAGGCCTCTTCATACTCTGTGCACCAAAGTGAGTTGCTCTGATACCACGAGGGGACACTGCTGCAGCCCTGAACCCGCACAACACACCTACACCATTGTGCACATGGATCCCAGATGCACAACTCTCTGGTGCAAAGGCACAGGCCCTGCACTGCCATGTGGCTAGGTGACCACGTCTCCATCTTTATTCCTCCCCCACATTGCCACTGGAGCTGGACTTGCTTCTTCTGTATGGAATTTTTGCTGTTGTATGTAACCGTACCTTTATCTCTGGTTTCGGTTTGGTGCAGAGCAAATTAATTCTTTTGGCAGATTTTTCTACTGTCAGTGGGGGTTCTTATGGTACATTATCAATGCTCCTCGCCCTGATGATGCATAACACTAATCCATCATTAGAGCAAGAGTGTGCTCTGATGATGGATTAAAATAATTTATCATAAGAACAAGGGGCTATAATGTAACACTGTCAAAAGATGGCACCATGCGGAGACAAACAGATCAACGAGGAAATTCAGTAATGCTCATCGAATCAAGTGGATCTGCTGCCAAGAGGCTCTTCTGCAGCAAAAGTTTGGCAACCTGCAAAAATATCATTATTCTCCTTGCTGAAACAACTCCTTGCAATAATGGCAGTGATTTAAGGATTTTCTTTTTTGAACAACAAAGGGAGCCTCCCATTGCTAGCCACCCCCTTTTTGGGACTAAATATTCCAGGTACAATTACAGATCTTTTTTGCCCTATGCAAGTCTTAATTTTTAAGGCCATTCACATAATGAAATGCAAATATAACAGCTATTTAAACCATCAGTCCAAAGTAGGTTTGCTGCAGCATGGTTAAGTGACTGAGAAAGAGGATTTAAAACTCAGGAGACGTGGTTATAGTCTTAGCTTTCTTTTGGAAGCACTACATGTGTAATTCAGCACTTCATTCCTGTCTACTGCACATTTGCTTAACTGTAGCCATATGTTTACATGAATTCTTCAGAACTCTGTTAAAATAAGGATTAACTGAAACACCTATTTAAATGCCTTCCTGGACATAAGTTTATGAAATCTGGACTAAAAGCAAACATTGTACAAAAGGTTTAAGAAAAAGTCAAAAGTTTCTACTTCACTGCCCATGGACAACCATATTTTGAGTTGCCTCTGAGAAACGGATTGTCAAAGGTCCTCTGTCAGGTGAAATGCAATAGAAAATGGATCTGCTGAAAGAACAGATCCAATAATTCACAGAATCATAGAATAAATCAGGTTGGAAGGGGCCTCAGGATGTCGTTCACTATATTTCTGTCTGGAAACCAAATAGCATATGGATAAATGTAAAAAAAAAAAAAAAAAATTAGAGTGATCTTAAATTTTCCCTGTGATTCCAGAGTACGTGCGTCTAACGAAGGAGGCACTCCATAGGATGAATAAAAGTACCTCTGTGCAGCATTGATTTTCCACAGCCTGGATGACAGTGGTTGCCAGTCTTCCTATTACTGTAATTGCTGGCTAAATGAACTATAATTGTATTAAGTGGTAACTCTGAAATATGTATGTACTGTAAGAAGGAGCTGAAGCATTGCAGGCATAAAAATTTGATTTGCAATATTCGGAATAAGTTCGGGGGGGGGGGTTTGGTTGTACGGAAACTGGTGCAAGAAAGTGCGGTAGCTGAGAGGGCTCTGGTTTTGTGAGGGGGTAAGTGGAGGGGGAATGCCTCGCTGCGAGGATTACAGCCCTTGGGGTCTGAGTGCCTGCTGTGCCCAGTACAGTAAGTCTGGTACCTGCATCACTGCTATGAACCTAGCGATGCCAGCAGGCACCAATTTAAGCGAGCCCACACTTTGTCGCCTGTTTAATAAAGAGAGGGGAAGGCTGATCTGCAGGTCCAGCCCAGCAGGCTCAGCGAAGCAATTTGAGGTGCAAATGCCATAGCACAGTGTACGATGTGCGACTTACCGTGGGTTTCATAAATAAAAATTACTGGCAGTATATCTTTAAGAAAACAGAGAAACCATCCATGGCAGTTTGTGTTACAGAAGCACATCTTGGTGCCCATCAAGAACACTGTGTGGGCAGTGAAAGGAGGTACCGCGAGCAAGGCGGCTTCGATGATAGGAAATTCTTTGGGTCAATGCTGTTATTGCATACTATTTGCACAGAGCCCACGCTTTCTGGCCTCAGTTCACCCTTTCACTCACTAAAAATTGTTCCTTCCTTACGTAATATTGAACAAAATAATGGTGCATTACACGGTGCTTAAGACTTTGCTGCCTTTTTCTGTTGCCTTTGACTGTTAGTTGTCACTCTTCTTAATAATGAAAGAATTACAGTAGTTTCAATATGATTTTTCATCTTGATATGAAAACTAATGATAGTAATATTTTTAAAAGTCAGACTGAACTGTTTTCACTTATCCAAACCAATTGCTGCAGCATTTTGGTTTGCTAAAATTTGACATTTCAGAATCATATTTTGTTCTAATTTCAGATAGGAAAATTGTTTCCTTCCTGGGCAATTTAGGATATATTTGGGAATATTTGTGGATGCTGCGCTTTGGAATGTGACTGAAAAGAGTATTAGCGAGGCTGAAAACATAACAGAAAATGATCAAAATGCTGCCCATGAAAATTCTGTTGTGAAACCCCATAAAATGGAAATAATATTCTCATGAAAAGTTTTCTGAGTAAAACCCCATAAAATGTCATCTCTCCTTTCTGTTAGCCTGATGCAATAGTGGGTAACCACATTCTTACCCAGGAGGATTTGCTGCCAGTTTTTGCAACAATACTGCAACAATACATTTTATTTCCAAGGTGGAAAGACAAATGGACCTTTGTGGAGAAATGCAGCAGAATTCCAGCAACCGTTGACACGAAGGGCAGGCTTGCCATTGTTTTCAGTGCTCTTGGCTGAGTCCTTAACACAGTTGCTGAAAGTGTTACAGTAACATTATTGTAAGCAGCGGGGAAATAATCTACCCTCAAAATCTTGCACGCAGTTCCTATTTAACCAGCAGCAAATTGATTGCTTGGCAGGGGAAATACCCCCCTCTTTCCCTGACTGGGGAAACTGGGAGGAGCTCTCTGCACCACTCAGTGCATGAGGGTTCACCAGGTCTGCACTGCCCGCGCAGGAGCATCCAGGGCAGGGACTGACCCAAGGCTGAGGCATGCTCGCTTTGCAGCCAAAACATTCTTAAGACATGGCAGTTTTGTGCCTGGGAAACAGCCCATTATGACCACTGAAGCAAAGATGCCAATTAAAGCAGTCCTCGGGGCGACCTCAGCCTCCCTGGCAAATGTCAGCCCAGCGCCAGGAACTGCCGGGCTAATGGAGAGAAAAATGGACCAGCCTGCTGACTTTGGTGTGAATTGCATCTGGCTATTTGAAGGGTTTACAGGAGTAAGACTATCCCCGGGGGCTGCTGTAATAAGACATTTCCTCATTGCCTTAAAAATTCTGTTTTACCTGAATGTGGTAGAAAATTCATTTCACCGTGCTCGTCTGCACTGGGACACTCAGGGATGTTAAAACGACTTTGCTAATCCACCACAGGCATGGTGCAGGACCCAATGCTGATCCCTCAGCAGGAGAGAGGCTGGACGTGCTTCCCCATTTGTATATTAATATTGAGTTTGTTTGTCCAAACTTCCTGCCCAGGCAATGCTACACATGCAACTTACTTGGATGGATGGATGGATGGATGGATGGATGGATGGAAGGATTTTCAAGAGGAACAAAATTCTCAAAATGAACTATAAGCAAGGATTTTAAGTGCTGTCCCTCCCTTCCTCCCTTCCCCCTACCTCCTCTTAGTGTTTAATTGAGTCATCTGTAAGCATTTTGGTAGGTCAGGAATGCAATTAAATAGCCTGTCTATCGTAAAATATTTGAGCAGTAATACCTGATAAAATCATCATTATCTTGGAGTAATTGACCACATCAGATAATTAAGGTTCCTGAGGCAAAGCTTCACCCCCAAAGGAAGTTCAGTGATATTAGAGCAGGGCTGCAGCAGTCAAGACTATGTTAGTGTTTCCATTATAAGCCTTATATTTTAGAGCTGTGTAATTCTATCAGTAAAACGGCTGTAGTCTGAGAGTGTATTCATGATTTGATCTCCTTTTATTTAATACCAGAGTAAGGAAAATACAAAGTATTTTGGTCAAAGTGACTGAAAAAATCCTGCTGAAAAATGAAGTTTGAATAAGACTTCACTTAAAAATAGAAAAAAACCCAGAATGACAAGATTACATTCCATCTACAGCCTCGTGAATTTGCAGCCTGAGAAGGGTATAACAATTAGCTCAGCAGCTCTCCAAYGCTGTGAATGCTTTCATAGTTTGAGAGCGAAGATAATTCTGCCCTTGATTTCTTCATAGTTCTGCGTATATACCTTTAAGATACAGTTTTTGCAAGCACAATCAGAAGAAGCTGTAAGAAGTAAAGCGTAACACAACAGAAGCCTCTGGTCTCAGCTGTAGAAGTGGGACAAGTATTTCCCTCTCTCTCAGACATGATGTAAGCAATAGCTTTATCACAGAATTAGTGACAAATGAGACATATCCKAAACTTCACTTTAAATACAGGAGTGCCATGCTGGATCAAAGCAAGGTCCGTCCACCCTAGCGTTTGTTTCTGACAGTGGTTGATATTGGATGCGYGTGGAATGATAACTTCTCAGCATCTGGTAATCCACAGTTTACGGTTTTCTTCTGCTACATGATGCCTTTGGGTCAGAAGGTTTCTTGTAAATAACCACCACTTGTGTCTCAGTCTCTACTTTCAAACTCAAAAAGGCGGAGAAGCACAAAGTGCTGGAATTTGAAGACTGTCTCTTCCTTTCCTTTGTACATCTCTACTGCTAAGTAAAAGCATCAAAGAGGGAGCTCAAAGCCTGGGTCGTCATAGTCTTCACAAGTTAGTTGCTATAACTCACAGCCTGGCTTGCATTTGGCCCACTGCAAGCAAATAAGCTCTAACCTTCAGCATGGGTACAAGCCAGGCTGTGCCCCTTGGCCTCAGGATTAGGACTTTGCTCCCTGGCTCTTTTCCATTTAGCAGGATAGTTAGAGCAGCCATGACCTCATTACCATAACATCTGAGCTCTTCACTTTTTTTCATCGCATCTATTCTTTGAATCACTCTTAGAGGGTAAGGAAGGAATTTGTACTTCATTTAAAGGGAGACAAGGGTGATGCCAATACCGACATCTTCAAAATATATAGGGAGTTTGCCATTTAGTATTGCAGATCCTAGCTGACTTAGGCACTCAAGCTCCAATCAAATCAAGATCAGATTTAACTTTCTAAAAGAGTTAAGAAGAATAGTGCCCAACTATATTGAAAAGATGAGAGGTGGGAGTAAGTAGCCTGTCTCAGGTCTTGCAGAGGGTTTGCTCAGATCAGGGACCAAAGAGAAATCCCATTGACCACTGCACATTTTTTCATTCACAAGACTCATCTCTGTTTGCCCAAACAAAGGGCCAAGCCATTCCTCTGTGATATAAAACAGTTTTCTCTCCCTAAGTGTTGGGATTTTAGAGCAGGATGTTGTGTGTATTGAAGCCCTTACATTTTCGTGCAATCATTGGTGGTGGTGCTATTTTGTGCTTTGCACAGTTTCTTTTCTCTGGAGTCACTCTCAAAACTGTTTGATTTTTTTTATCTCAGTACCCTATAGGATTTTTTTTTTGCTGCATTTGCGTTCTGATCTTTTTTTCTGAAAAGTGTCTTAATGAAAAATATGTACCAGAATGCTCTATGTGAGTAGCCTCCAATGCTGAAGATCAATAACAGTTTATTTGATCACTGACAGCAAATGCTCTTTCAATTAAGCAGGTCACATAAATAACTTTCTGGTTCCAACATTATTTGGAAAGGTTTGAGTGTGAAATAAATGTGATTGGGTTGGTGGTAGAAGTCCCTCAAAAGGATTGGAGTAGATAGCCAGCTAAGTACTTGGATGCTGATCCTTGCTTTATCAGGATGGCCCAAGACAGCCAAACTCAGTTTAGAAATCTCCATAGAGTCCATTTTGTACAGATTTTCAGCACTTTGCTGTTTTTAAGAAGGATGGAGGTTTCTTAAGAAAAACTTTTTATATCTGGCATTTTTATTGGTTGTTCCAGCTAGAAACACAATATAACGCACCCCAAAATTAAAGTGTGTGTGTGTGTGTGTGTGTATGTCTTTACCCCCCTTTCTTTACATAACTCCAAATCCCATTCCCACTCTGAGTGTTGTTTCATCCTTATAGGTTTCTCTCATTCTTACGGCCACACTGGTCTGTGTCTCCCAGCCTGGGAAAGGGTTTATACTCACAGCAACATAACCTCTCTGCATGTAACTATAGACACAGGCTGACACTAAAAATGCCAGGCGAGGTCCAGGCATGGTATAAAGTCATAGTTCACTGAAATCAAACTGTCTTGTCACAAGTGAGGATAGCATCCTTATAACAAAAAGATACAGAACAACACATGGAAAATACACCGAAAAAAGTGGAAAGCTACAAATGACACTTCATTGCTGAAAGCGTGAAAAAAAAAAAGTCTGCACACAAGAAATAACAAGAAATCTGTATTTCACAGCTGGGACCTGAACCAAACAGTGGGGATTAATGATCTTTAGGAGTGTCCAATATTCAAATCAAAATCTAGAGCAAAATTTTGCAGTTATCCTTAAGACACAAATATTATAAGCCCAAAACTTGATCAAAGCCCTTCTGGATATTTGATTGTTCACAAAGCAATAGGAATGGTCCTTGTTTCATTTGAGGTTGGCTCTGCAAATGGTGCTGCTGTCCTTTCCCCTTGAATTTTTCCAATACCTGGTTTCTGTGGAACAAGTTGTGGGGGGAGAAACAGACTTTGCAGCTGCTGAGAAAAAGATCAGAGGCACCAACCTTGTTTAAAAATTCCACAATCAATTTAGGAAAAAAACAGTAAAACCCCAGGAAACTCCCCAACTTCACTAAGAAGTCCTCAGTTCAAAGATAGCTGTACTAGGAGGAATCCACAGGATCTGCCTGTCAATAGGTTTCTTAGAGGAAGAAATGTTGGGTTGGTTTTTTTTTTCTTTCTCTGCCATTGAGAAACAACTTTATAACTGCAGAACAAGGTGAAACTACTACAGGGGCTCGTGGGAGAGGATCAGGGAGGAAGGGAGTTCATGTCCTGAGGATGACTTGCTTCTGTGAACTGCTGCTGTTGATCTCTCAGCTGCTGAAGGTTAGAAGAAAATAACAATCTTCCATATCTTAGGGTCCATATCCGCAGGGTCGGAGCAACCCCAGGTTGCACRAAGCAGCTTGCTGTGCTTTGGACCCTGAACTTTTGGTTGTCGTAACATGACTTTAATGTCATCCCAAGAAGTGTTAAATTAACTCTTCAAAGTCAATACACAGTTACAGAGCGGTAGGTTTCCAAAGCAGTCCCTGAAAAAGCTCCATAAGATAGCTGAGCTGATATACTCATATGACTTGTTTTTATTTTCTTCAAAAAAATACCCCTTAATATTAAAGCATCTACAGATTTAAATTTCCTAAATCACTATGGTGGGACATTGGGGCTTGGATGTCTTAACCACAGGGACTAGGGCAAACTCCAGTCTGCACGCACTTAGTTGGCCACACCAGGGCGAAGCAAAGGTCCAGCGTGCCTGATGCTCGCTTACACATTGCAGAGGAAAGACTGCAAGAACAAGGCAATCAGTGAGTGTTCATCTCCTCAGCATAACCTCCCCACTTCTAGTCATCTGCAGCTAGTGACAATAATGTTTAATAGTCCTTGCTCTGTTTGTCCTCCGGGATTTAAGTTGCTTTCTGAACCAGCTGGTACTTTTGGCCTCTGCAATGTCCTGTGGACGTGAGTTCCACCCTTCAATTATACACTGCATGAACCAAAACTTTTTTTTTCTTTCATTTTAGCTCTTACATTATGAGTAACAGTGAGTAATCCAGCTATGACTACGATTCATTACTATCTCAGGATTGCTTGGAATATGAGGAAACCAGCTTTGAATCCTCTTTGAGTGCCACTTATCCCAAAAGGCTTTTATTGTTCATGAAAAACCAATGCTGAATGGCAATGCACAGAGAAAACACTTAACTTTCCGGCACAGAAGTGTGATCTTCTTTGCACAAATGCATGTGGGATGAGTGCTGAATAGAAGCAAAATGAGCATGCAAATAACCCCCATGCACCAACTGGTGTTTCAATGCCTGCAGAGCTGGGTGTTCACACAGAATCTTGCTTGCATGCTTGTCTCTGGGTGGTTTGAATGCTGAAACTGGCTTAGTGCCAAAGTAAATATTCACTTTTGCACATGCACTTAAAAAAAAAACCTTCCTGAGGATCAGCCTGACGTGTTGAATAGCACACCTGGCCGTGAGTCAAGAGGCATGAGATTGACTCCAAGCTCGGTTGCTTATGGAAGCTCTGTTCGCCTCAGTTTCCCCTCTTCCTATCTGCTCATTTTTTCTAGTTAGACTGTAAATTGTTTTGAGCTGGCGTAATCTCTCTTTATGCGTTCAGCACTACGGGGATGASATCTCAGCAGGGAAAGGGACACACTACCCTAATCCAAATCATAATAATGACAATTGCATGAAATTGATGGGCTTTTCTGAAATTTCCCTATCACTAACTTTTATACTACCCATCACAGCTGCAAATTCCTRAAGTGACAGCACCTATTGCCCTGCCATTATTATGCATAATAATAATTTAACTAAAATAGCAACAGAAAATGTGCATTACACAAAATGAATTTAAATTGATTTTTTCTTCTTTCTCAAAGCTTATTACTAATTGGTATTTTTAGAGCAGAGATTCATTTTCATACACTAAAATTAATGGGCCATATCAGCGGGTGTGAATCAGGATAGCTCCATTGAATTCAATGGGTCCTATATCATTTACTGCAGCAGAGAATCTCACCTACTATTCCAAAGAGCATTTTCTTTTTTGTAACTCACAAAGTAATTGCATTTTCATTCTTATGTCCTGATCCTGCAAATAATTGTGCAAGACATTAACTTTATGTAGATAAGAAGTGCTGCTGATGCCATTGCAGCTACTCATATGAAGGAAGTTATGGTTTTGCAGGATCAGACCTTAAAATGCAAATGAAACCATTGCAAAATCTAATGTGTTAACAGTAATATTTTACAAATGGCAGCACCTAATATGTAGTCTGTCCTAATACCTAAAATTTCTGCAAATTATGTTGTACAGTAAAATGGCAGAAATGAGATTATTTAGGTTGCTTAATACTTTTTATTTATTATAAAAGWATATGCATTTTTTTCCTCTGGAAGCTCTGTCTCCCACATTGTCTGCAGCAAGTCTTTGAAATTCAGCAGGGACATAACCTTTGGTTTAAAGATGTGCTTTCTTCCTTAGCCCCCAAGAAATTCCAACTACAGTTTTGCTGAGATAAAGTGTTTTGAAATAATAGCCATTCGCCTCTTGCTAGAAAATTTGGCAATGAGTACTGATTGAAATAGGAAGTTAGAAGACTTGCTCTTTTCTCCCCCCCTTTCCAAGAAAAAAATTCTTTGCTGCTGGGTGTCCTGGATCTCAGATGTGATGTGTGTTAGCTGATGTGCTGACAGTCCAAGGTTAAATGCTGCTGATGGTGCACAAAGAATGGGGTTACCACAAGTTCTTTACACAACAGGAAAACAACCCTTTTAAGGAATGAAAAGGAAAAATTTTACGTTGCAAAATTAAGCAACCAAAATTTAAGAATTATTAGATCTTCAGGATCCTATATTACCTGGACAGCTTAACAACAATCCTACACACAGTCTTCGATACCAGGATCACGCACCCTCCTTCTTCTTACCACTGATGAAATACTGCGTGTCCAATGGGCACAATTAACATTGTATGGACTTGAGTTTACCATGGAGATAACACCTTTTTCCCCAGTTTTTGTATGTAATATATACATTACCATGTACTTTGAGTTTTTTTCTGCTTTGAGGCAAATTGAGTTTGACATTTATACAAGAAGCAATAAAACTGATGCAGTCAAAGTATATTCCTAAAACAAGTTCAGTAATGTCTCTTTCAAACTACGTTTGAGTTAGTGGAATAAATGCCTTTTCATGTTTGCAGTTGAAGTACCGGCCAATTCTGCCAAATGGTTTTTGGAAAATTGCCTTCAGAATTGACTTTCCCTGGGGAAGATTTGCTTCTATGGAAAGCAGAGATACTGGGAGAATTTGAAAGAGAGAGAAAGCAAAAGGGAAGGCAGAGGGAATAGGTTAAAGGCTAACTTTAAACAGGTGGCTTTCATTTCTCTTTGCCCAAATTGTTCTATAATTTCTTACCSTAAAACTACAGCAAATTTCATTTTAGCAAGAGCAGTTCCATGCTAATCCAGATTTGCTATTACCTCAGCTCAGGTTGGGTGTTTCTCTCTCTCTCTCTGAGCTTCCCATTTCCCAAGAGCAAATGCAAGTTTGGGAGTCTTGACATTCCAATTCAGCTTATCCATCTGGGAGTCCTGAATAATTTTGAATCCCATGGATTTGCTTCATCTCAGTTAAGAAGGGGAAAGGTGCTGACTTTTTTCACCAAGCAGTTGGTGTTGGCTGACTTGAATAGAGATGCCACTTTGGACTCCCATTAGTCACCCTATTTGCCTCCCCCATCTAAAAATGTGCAGAATGGGTGCCCTTTTTTCCAGTTTGCTTAACCTATTTTGCTATCTGAAGAATAATATCTACATAGGACAATGCAATAGCTATTGAAGGATGGTTTAGTTCACATATAGCCCTTCTGGGCTACTTTACAAGTTGGCAAGCTTTGGGAATCAGCAAGCAGTCATCATAGAGGGAAGGAATCTGCTCTCTTTCATATGTGTTAAATGATATTTCCTAGTCCATCTATGGATGACCTGACAGAAGGAAACATATTGCAAATGTATGTGTCATATATGATCAACCCCAATAAATATCTTCTGTAATACATAGCATTTTCCATCTTGCATTTTGGAGGTGACACATAAGCAGAATAATTTTGCACATGCTGCAACTTTCTGATGCTCCAGTTTGGCTCTCTGAGGCACAGATCATCTACAGCAACGTGATGTCTTCAACTCGACGGGCAGAGCTACAGCAAAAAAGGTTCCAGTGAGGATACCTAATGTCAGCGTTTGCACCATATTTCTGCTCTGCTGTATTGGGACCATCCCTAACCAGGCACGTTCGTACTGCCCAGCTGTAGTGCTTGCTCTGTATCATTTGCCACTTGCAGCTGCTGAACACCCAGAGGCCACCGTGACTTTAGCCCCAAACTCCTTGACATTTCCTCCGGGGTGTTGAGGCACAGCTCCCTTCTGCCCCTCAGACCATGTGAAGGGGACTGCACCCACCCTTGAGACTGACCCATTACACTTGACATCTTGGGTTTGCAATGGCACCCATGAAACTGATACAAGCAGCTAGGAAAGGAGGAGGGAGTTTATTTTTAGGTTGCACCAGGAAAACAGCTGCAGCATTTTCTCAGTGGCAGAGCTCTCACAGGACAGAGGGAGGCCTGTCTTATTGCCTCAAAATTTTCCCTTCTGAAGAGTTTCAACCTTTCAAGACTCCCCCTGTGCAGACCTCCAGCTCATGTGCGCTGATGAACGTAACTCTAGAGCATCGTGGAGGAAACCAGAACTATTTTTATTTTTGGTTGAGTAAACCTTTAGCATTTAACAGTCAGGTGTTTATTTCACTTCCCAATCTGCCTCCGGCTCCAGTAATGCTTAGCATGAACCTTTTCTCAGGGAGGGGGAGAAAAAAGGGATTGAGTTAAACGCTCTCAAAATGGAGAGGCCTGAGGAATCACAAACTCGTATCCACTGCCATACATCCCACCTCAGCCCCCCTCCTTCCTCGCTTCGGCCCTCTTTGGAAGGAACCTGACAGGAAATATTTTAGAGGCAGAGAATTTTCAATGAAAATATTATTTCTCCATCTGCCCACTTTTCCGCCCTCGCAGGTTGTATGGCTAAGTGACATTTAGGAATGTGTATCCTGCAGGCCGCTCGGTCGCCTGTCTTCTCACATGTTGCTTTTCCATCAGAAGCGCATCACAGATCCAGGTCCTCCTGCCTCCCAAGTGTCACAGGAGACACTTGACCTCTGGGAGCATGTCTGGGCTTTTCAGAGTCATTTCTAACCTCAGCAGCTCCTGTAAATGAAGGAGGCTGACCCCCTTTCAATGAGCTTCCTCACAGGCTTCCTGGGAGGCACAGGGAGGGTAGAGTCCACCACTGCTCCAGAGCTCTGGGATAAAAAAAACCAACAACCGTGAAACCTACAGAAAGTTGGCTGATATTGCATGCACGGAGCTATTCAAACCAGATGCTTGCATGCCTTCCTGCCCACGCTACCTTACCCACACTGATCCGTTCCTAGCCTAACAGGAAGCTTCAGTTTTTTTGTACCTTGAGCCATTTTCAACAAAAGCCATACCAGGAGAGGGACACACATGTGCTGTGATGACCTACAAGAGGCTGCACTCAGCAAGAGACATGCTTGCTCCTTCATCCAAAGGCTGCCATGTTGCATTCTTTTTTTCCTTGGGCGGGCTAAATCTATTCCAGCTGGATAGGAAGTGTTAAGGCAACATGGCTTGACAAATAGTATGTGTCTAAGAGGGAAGAGGAAAATGACTGAGGTTAATTTGTGTTGGGGATTAACATTGGGGGAAAAATAAGTAATATCTGGACACATTTCAGCTGTCCCATCATACCCTTTTTGAACTGTTTTTTTAAAAAAAAAATCTCTAGCCTGTGTTTAATTCTGTCTTGCTCTTCAGCCATGTTTCTCTGGTCAGAAGAACTCCATGTTCTGCCTCAAATCTGCTGTGTCTAAGCCCCTCATTCCTAAATCTCAGTTGTAAAACCGCATCCTTATCACTATTTCTAACTCACTCTCAGTCAAATCTTACCAGTGGTTCTAACTGGGACATTGTAATTTTAACTTATCCTACCCATGACAACATAGGCTTCTTGGAGCAGCAGTTACAAGCAAAGCTGTAGCAGATGTGGGAGGAACCCCTTGCCCAGAACCCAACTGAATCCATCTAGCCTTAGCAAGAGGAAGGTCAGGTCCAGAAAAAGTATTTTTTGTTTTTGTTTTATTGGAATAAGGATGAAAGTCAAGGTCAGAGGTTTAAAGAGGGCTTCCCTGCAGCAACCAGGGTTTTTTTTGAAGCTGAACATCTCAACCCATACATCAGCCAGTGGGTTGATTTTTGAATAGTTCTGAACATGCCCTGAAATTAGTGAAGTCTGCAGCATTCAGCTATCAACTATAAATCTCCAGCTCAGGGCCCAACAAGCCAAGCATGCCAAAGGATCCTAATGAGGCAGAGAATCTGGGCTACCATTTTGATAGGCTCCAGGAAAGCAGGAAATATTCAGCCCAGACTTGCTAAACAGTAATCACTTCGCCAATGTTTCTGTTTATTTTTACTTTAACTGCTGATTGCACTTCTTAGCCACTTATTCCCACTTCTCCCCAAGTCCCTTGGCAATTACTGTCTTACAGATAGAGCCTGGTCACACTCACACTTGACTTGACAAAATAAAGTGATGTGAAAACTGCTAATAGAGGAGGTTGCAAAACATTAAAAAAGTTCTTACCCCCCAAATTACCAATTAATGATATACAAGAGACAAATCCACAGCCTTATATTAGCATAATTCCATGGTATCTCTCTGGTTAGATAAACCAGTAAGATCGGAGTCAATGTTCCATACCCAGATGTTATGTTTCCATGATACTTCTTCATCAGTAGTGAATCCAATGCTTCTTGTGCCTATCCTGGCCATATGATGCAGCTGCTGTGCACTGGACCACCAAAATGATTTTGTCTAGAAAGAACCAAGGAAAGGTTTGTTTGCACCCCACAGGCTGATGCAGCAGCACAAGGAAGCAGAAAGAGCTGTGGCAGAGGGGTGGGACCAAAGAGGGGTCCTCGGGGAGCTTCTGACCCCACATCTGTGCTTTGCCATTGTGCCTGGCTCTTTCACACCCAGAATACATTAGCCAGTGCAATTAAAGATATAGGAAAGACACATTAACAATTTTCTTATTGCAAACTTATCAGGTTTTTATTTATTACTTTTTACTCCCTGTGAAATGTGATTACTCATTGGCAAAAGTTTGAAGCTTGGAGACTTTTTATAATGAGTAAGGAGGAGAAAAATCCCTTTGGTTTGTTATACAAGTTCATCCAAAAGGTGATCAACCACATAAACACATACACCCCCACCCCTTCCCATGCCCATGCGTTAGCTCACAGCTGTGTGGATATAGGCTTTGAGAGCTGAATAACCCATTAATCTCCATGTGGAAAAATCAATAAATTGAAAATAATTAGCTGGGTATGGGAAGAAGCAAAGAATCAGACAGCTGTTATTTAAAGCATGACTTAGGCATGTAGAAACAAGGTATAACAAGACATACAGGGAGCAGAGAAGGGAGGGGAGAAGGACAGGAGGACATGAAAGAAAGAATAGAGTGGTGAATCCAAAGGCACTGAAATGTATGATTATATATAACCCATTCTAAGTAACTACATACAAGCAGTATTCTGCAGCAAGGACTGTGGAAGGATCAGAAGGGCTTTTGGAAAGTGCAGCTCACTGGGTGAAACTGCTCACTACCAAGGCTAGAAGGACTCCAGTAGTCACCAGCAATGGGAAAAGGGAACAAAATTCCAGCCACCGTCAACAGGCATTGTCAAGATTATATTTGTCTCCAAGTAGGCAGACAGCAGGGTCTGCAAAGAGAGTCAGAGAAACAGCAGCAGGATGGACACAAGAATGGGCCATAGTTACCCTGTACAGTCACAGCAATGGAGACACTGAATGGGTCAGGCATAATATGGCCCTCTCCTCCCTCTGTTTCATGTCACATTGACTTGGTGACAACTGCTGAATAAAAACACTCCCCGAGAGAAACAAATTAAGTGAACGAGAAGAATGTGCCTCACCAGTGGGGAGACAAAAACAACTTAACAGCATGCTGAGACAGATCAGCAATGTACCAAACTGTTCGTAGCTCAGCTATGACAGATGGTCTTATGAAGGGATATTCCAGCTGAGCTCCTGAGTGCCTTATTTTTAGGCTGAGATTTAACACCCATGTCCCTGTCCAAACCAAGGATTCTAGGTTCAGTTTTGAGTTCTGAAGCACCAGAAATTCTGCAAATTATTTTGCATTTTGTTTATGGTGGAAGGTTCATAGGATCCATTATCACAAAAAAATATACAGGATGTGAACTAGAAAACTACTAGACAAGTTACAGATCCTAGATGAAATCAACACAGAAAATTCCTTGTAGAGATAGAGACTGTTTACAGGGAGAGATTAAAGCACAAGCACTACATGCCATATCCAGGATTATTGTTCTGGGAAGGATGCATGTTAACTAGAATAAAACATTTCATTTGTTCAGAAGAAAAAGTATCTCCCCTTCCCTGCAAGTTGCTGATCAAAGCATGAAGCAGGTGCCCAAGTCTGCCAAGAGCCTGAAACAAGATCTTTGGGGCACATAAAGTACTTAATGTGCCTCATTAGCATTTAATCCAGATTTAATTTCTCCAGGAAATCCTACCAAGACCTCTGCCAGTCCACCTGAGATGCTATAGTAGTGATGAAGCTCTGCCTCTCTCTGAGGAGACTCCTATAGTCACCCACTGCCATTTCTGTGTGTGGAGAGGCATAACATGTAAGGGGACTCCTCATTTCTATGCTTAACTGAATAGTAAATATGGTAACTGGTGTAAAACTGTAGAGAATGAAGAAGCAGYATCTACTTACAAGGCTGCTCAAGACTCAGAGTACTTCTAGCTAGAGGCTGGATACAAATGGGCCCCATAGCTTTCCCTCTTTGTAGCTTCAAGCACTGATTAGCAAGTGCTACCACATGCAGTCTTGTTACCCTGATTAGATTAAAGTCAGTAAAGGGCCCACTCAGCTCTGGGATGACTTTGGAGTTGTGCTTGAGGAGAAGCTCTAGAAGCAGTTATCCAAAAGCTAGCGACTCTAGCCCAAACAATGAAGGGAACCAAGTTTTCATGTCCTGGTATTGACATCCCTGATCTGTAGAGGAGGCTGGACTTTAATGCAAATTTTCTTGTTAGGTGGGAGTTGCTTTATTCATCTGCATGCTCTGCTTTCTCAGGGTAACACTGCTTTTCTCTCTTAATCTCCCTTTCACTGACTGTTCAAAGCCTGAGTTTTGCTTCCACATCACTTCAAACCTCTGAAAAATCACAGTCTAGTTCTTGTAGACCTCTACAAGCATCATAACAGCTAGGACTGTAAGGCAATCACAGAGGAGCTTAATTCCTTCTACTCAATCTTATGAAAAGCTTTCTAAATACAGTTAGTATCTTCTTGTTACTCTACACTATCAACTTCTCTTTCAAGATTTAATGACATATCTATGCCATTTCTCCTGATTTACAGGAATATTCTTGGGACCTTACCAAAATGTGTTCACTACAGGGCAAAAGTCAGTTTTACAATTCTTCAAGTGCAAAATTCTTATCTTTAGATGTAGCCTAATGATTGGGGAGAGGCTGCAATGGCATAGTTCAGATACAATTTCAAATTCAGGGATGTTCGGATGTTTGTTTTCAACCATTGCAGCCACCCAGACAAGGAAAAGACTTAAATTCCACATTGTGGGTTAATGCTTATTCTGGGGCTGTTTGGGCTGTTTTAGACAGATAGTGAGAGGAAAGAGAGGTATTCCATCTTCTCCACTTTCTAAACACAGTGTTTCCCAGGATTTTTCATTTTATTAGGTAGGATGACAATTTCTTCTGCCTTTCTTTTGATATCCAAAGCTAATATATTTGCCCTTCTTACTTAACCCAGAAGTCTGTATGCCTGCACTCCTGTTAAGGGAAGAGATAAAAAGTTGAACACTTCTACTCTGAAAAGGCTGCTTTTAATAGTTTGGATGGATCTATTTGACTAACTACAGAGAACAGGACAAAAAAAATTGGGTTACAATAGGAAATAAAAGGACTTGTCAGGCAAGAAGAGGATAAAGAGGCCAGCTGAATTATAAGGATGAAGGCTATGCTGGTTCTCGACTTGGACTCTGTGCTGTAGGAAATCAGTGAAAATGTGAAAAGAAATCCAACAGTGTCCAGAGAGTAAATAAACCTGACTGTGACATGTGAACCTCATCAAATATAAAAAAGGACTAGGAAAGTGGGGGTTGCAATAAGGACTAGGATGACTCAGGCAAGTATAAGAACGTCAGCAAAGGCTGTATTATCAGGTTGAGGATGAATTCTGGCCAACTCCAGTCAGCTGAAAAATTGTCACTCAGCCCTCCTCCCCACCCGAAGAGATGCTGCTCTGGGGGCCAAAGCAAGTCTGGGGTTGGGAAGGCTCCAGTGTCTCTGCTTGGAGCAATAACTACATTCAGGATTATCCTTTTATTGTGTTTCTACTTCGCTGTCACTTCAAGTCACTTAGCAAAAATAAAATACAACTAAATTACATGAAAAAAAGCCTGGGTAGGAACAAACCACCAGACTTCTGCTTCTGAAAAGCAGCAAAATCCCCTGATACAGTTCTTTCTGGGTGACAAAGCCCAGGACGTGCTGAAAAGTGCTACTTGGGAGTGCAAGTCTGGACAGCTTTGCCAAGCCTGGGGAGCATCAACCGCTCTCCCCGAGCAAGCCAAAGCCCAGCAGTTTCTCAAACAGCAGCCGGTGTCAGGCTGTTACTGAACGTACCCTGCTCCTGCGCTCCAGCCCCTGGGCAGCAGCACGGCTGCATGTAGAGTCTTGTGGTGGAGGGAAGAGAGAGATGAGAGAGCTCCCAGACTGACAAGCAGGTTTTGCGGTTTTATTTAAGATGCTGAATCAGAGTTTCACCTGGAGGGGAGGCAGAAGGGGATGGATCATGGTTGGCAGGTGTCTGCAGGAATACTCCAATTCACCTATCTCTGAGGCTGGCAGACAGCGCTGCTTGGCTGGTGCTGTTGTTTCTGCTGCTCCAAAGGCGGTTAACGTCATTGTCAGATGTGAACGTGCTGGTTCTTGTCGTGTGGCCCTACCGACAAGAGAAAGCTCCTTTGAACAAATCTGCAGCAATTTGAAGGGATAATGAAATTCAGCATCCACCCAGGCTGCTAAGCACACTGAATTACGAAAGGTTCAGAGCTCAATTTTGTTCTGCCAGACTGTCCTCTCTGCCCCCAAGAGCAGCTTCTCACGCTGACTGCACTTATCCCACAGCGTGGGCCCTAGCAATCACTTTGGAGGGTGAACAGTTGCTCTGTATAACCACAAATGGTACGAACACAAGCAGCAGGTCTTGATCATTGAACATGTGAGGGAAGACTATCACTCAAGCCTGCTACCAGCTCAGAAACAGCTCGGTCATAATCACAGAAAATACTAAACATCCAAAATGGGGATGGGCCAGGTTTTCATCAGGAGTGCATTAATATTCTCCCCACTGCAGTGAGCACTGGTAAACTTCTCGACATTTGGCAGCGCTTCAATTATTGACTCCAGTGAGCTGTTCTGTAATTTTCTACCTTTGCCAGGGATCATTCTCGTCTGTCCGGTCTTGCTGCACCGATGGACGTACCTGTGCTTCCCGAGCTGCGCTGCTGTGCCAGGTCACTAGATGGTGTGCAACCGTGCTGGTGCAGAGGAAGTCAAACCAGGAACAGGCTGAGAAGTGGAAATGGAAATAAGATGTTTTAGCTCAAGTAGGAGAAGGTTATAGTAGTGGCAGTGCCTTCAGGTCAAGATTAGGTGCATGAGCAGAGCTGGTTGGGGAAAGCCTTCATAGCTCCCAGTGACCGTATTATGCCAATTTTAAACCAATGTTTTTGTGCCCTCACTTCCCCATGTATTAAAATTCACCAGGAAGATAAATAGTTACTCCATTGCCATCTGTTTTCATTCTACTAGATAATGTAATCAAGACTATTCTATACACGAGAAGTATTGCTTAACTAAATATCATCCAAAACACGACCTACGGATATTTGAAAGTCACCAGTATTTGTTGACATTTGAGACTGAAGCAGCTGAATCAAGACAGGGCAGGTTACAATCCAGGCATTTCTCTGCCCCTTCACTATTGATGAAAACGTCCATAAAGTTTTTTTTTAAAAAAAAAAAAAGTGGTTGCTGAAATAGAAGTTTCTTTTCTGGATTTTCTTTGAGAAACTGCAGTTCTTGGTTTAAGGATGATTTATTTTCCATGTTTGATTTCAGGAAACTAAAAAAGAAGAAAGGAAGAAAAGAAATGTTTGCGTGTGGGAGAAGACTTTTTTTTTTAATGTAATCTCTCCTCCCTTCAAAAAAAAAACCCATAAAAATATTGCTGCAAATAGTTTTTGCATTGGCTGAAATTTTCATTAGAAACTAACAAGCACATAAATGAACACACTATCAATCAAGTTCAGTGACTTGCCCAAAGCCACAAGGACAAAACAACAAAGCGAAGCACCGAGTACTTAGATCCAAGCCCCACACTCTGCTCCGGCCACTGGGCCTTGCAGATTGCAATTAGCAACAAGAAGACGAGATCCACCAGAGATAAGTGGGCCCAGCTCAGTCTCTGACTCTGCTAAGTTTGCCTCAAAGTGGTTATGTGGGTGGTGCAGAATTTGTCAAACAAGATGTTCACAAAGATCTCCCTAAGTGCAGCCGAGAAAAAAATGAAGACAACCCTACCATAAAGTGACACATAATTCAGCTGAAGTGAAACATACTGATGCAACAGCAGAGAATAACTTATTCCCCTTAGGCAAAACTCATCTAAAAAGCTAATAATGAAAACTGGAGGACTCCAAACCATTATTTTTGCTTTCCAGGCCAGCAGCAGGGATAGCTTATGTGGTTAGCAGCTGACTCCTGAGTTTTATTCTTGTTTCCACCACTAACTCACTGTATGATCTTGCAGCGTCACTGTTCTGGGCCTCAATTTACTTATCGGTGCAATGTGGATAGAGGTTGATTACAGAATATTTAACTGATATGTGCAAAATATTCTGAATGAATACAGATGGGGCTGGATGTTGAGGCAGATGCTGCTTTCTCTCTGTGGTTTAGAAGAGGGTAAAAGAGGGAAACATCCAACATGTCCATATTTAGACTGGCAGGAAAGGAAAGAAAGAAAAGGAAGGAAAGAGGAGTGATTTATGCTGCCATTCCTATTCTAGATGCCGTGAGAGCTATCAGGACCACGTCGCCGGCTGGGCAGGAGCCAGCTTTCCTCATGCCTGGTGGCTGCAGCTCCTGAAGGACGGCTTTCAGCAACACAAAGGGTTGTACCAGCACCTGTCAAGGAACCCGGTAGACCTTGGGTGGAGGCTGTTTGAACTCGCACTGCTGCCAAAAAATGGCACTAAAACTACAAACATAGCATCATTACATTCTCTGGCCAGGCCTCTATGGATGTAAATCACTCAGTCCTGGGAAGTCAGGGCAATTTGTACCTGGTGAGAGTGCATCCCTGGATCACACATAAACTACCCTTCAAGGTAGTCCCTCAAGGACTGCATCTTGGCCTCTGTTTGTTCTCAGCTGATGGCTTCCGGTTCAAATTTGCTTACCTAATCAGTAAAAACTTAAGAGCTCCCTCCATTCATTATAGGGGAATTGAACTGAACCCATGCTTCTGCATCTGTTGTCCAGACAGATTCTTGAAATCATCAGCTATCACATATGTTTCAAGCTTCTGCAAGAAATAAGAGAGAATACACCTGCAGATATATGGGATGCAGAGCTCAAATTTGCTGGTGTCAGTGATTATGACTCAGAAATCATGGGAAAGAGGTCAATGCCTTAACAATGGCCCATTTTTACATGCACACTGGTCTGTAGTTTGGGAATGGAATACAAATGCAACTCTTTCTTGGAAGGTCATTGAATCGAGCTGAACTGACCCAACCAGTTACTATTGGCTTGTAGAAACACCATGGACAGCAATATTTACGATGATTACCCTGACAGGCTGAGTAATTGCTTTGCAGCTAAAATGCTAAAAGCAATGGAGCTGGATTTTCAAAAGAAGTATTTCATCAGAGCTTCCTAAAGAAAATAATTGTGGGAAGTAACTGGAAAATGGAGCTGGTGGCTGGATTTGTGTTAATATATATATGTGTATATATATGTACACAGATATTTCTGTATACATGTATAAAGCAGTGTAGATCAGGAAAGGGAAGAAAGCAATCTCTTTAGACTGAAGGATTCCACAAATCTTCCTGAATGTGTCTATTGCTACTAATGTCACTAGGACCATTATTTCATTGGTAGTACTCATATACATAAACATATTTTCAGGGATCTGAAAAGTAAAAATCAGAAGAGTTATACATGGTATAGAGTACTCAGTGTAGTCTATAGCGTGAACCTACAGCTTTGAATATTTACTTTTAGAGTTACATGAATAGTGAAAATGAAGCAATTTGTTTCCTCAAATGTTTGGGTCTAAAGTAAGGATCCGTACTTTTCAATCAGTTGCTGTATTGGGTATGCCACACACAATATTGCTAGACTTTTTATCCTGAAAGAATTCTCACATCCAGTCTACCTCTACCAGTTACTAAAAGTTTGCATTGTGGAATTAAGCAGGTGAACTACTGCAGCAGCTCACGTCATTATTTTCTAAACACCTCTGGTGTGAGGACAAGACTTTGAAAGGACCATTTTTACACACTCGTGCTGTATATGAATCCCTACTTAAAAGTTACCAGGTTATCTTTGCTTCAGCTACTAAGTGAGATTCAGATCTGCTTGGTTTTCAAATGAGCTGAGACATTTAAAAAATAGAGAATGTGGGGCATGTGTTGATTTGAAACCGGTTCATGAAGTTGAATTCTTTGGTTAATGGATCTTCGAGATATTTAGATGTTGAAGTTTCTAAATTGGCATGATCAGACAGACACCACAACTGCATGTGCAACAGTAGAAAATGTACATGTAAGCACTAAGATGTAGAAACTACTTTTATGGCAGGTTCGTGGTCAATGCACATACGTGTTGACATGAACGCTTTCATGAAAATGTGATCCTCAAGGCCCAGCCAGTTTGAATAATCAATAGCCATCTTCATACTCAGGTACCTCTTTAACGCAATGCCTAGGAATTTACCACAAGCTCTTATTAATGCAAACCCATAGCTAAATCCTGTCTGATCATACTACACTGGAAACGGCCCTCCAAGGAGCACTTCTTTTTCATAAAGGGATTTCCTTCGGTGCTGGTTCATAGACCACTCTTTGCTGTGCTTTAGAGTCACCATAGACTCCCTTCTCAGCTGCTACAGCAGCATATATATAATCACTGCACAGGAAATAAACCATTGTCTAAGTTTCGGGAGAAGCACTACTTTTGTGTATTCATGAATACCGCAAAACCACTAGGTAGTCAAGTTAAACATAGATACTCTGGACACACAAATATGACCTGGATTATATGTGGTTTTGGGGTTATTTTGGCAGGTTTTGGATTTGAGAGTAACCTAGGCTACTAAAGTCTGCTGTGCCAAACTCTGCTCTTGTCCCTGGCTTTGAATGTCATGCCCAGCTTCCTGGGCACTTAAAGGACAGAGAGGAGAAACATTTGTCCCGTAGATTTGGCAGGAACCTGTTTTATCAAAGCTAACAGAGGTGGGGGAGAAGGTAGAGCTCTCCAAATTTGGGTCTGGAGGGACCTGGCAAATGTGCTGTACTCTTAGAGATGCAAATATAAAAACTGGGTGGTGAGTAAATGGGACAAGAGCTCAGGATGACTTCATCCTTTTTTCCCATTATTACCAGGTATTCTGTAATAGCACTTGCAGGCTATAACCAAGACTGGGACCTGCTGTGCTAGCACTTGTATGGACAAGCAAATAGACACTGTTCTTGCCCCGAAAGGTTTAGACTGAGATCTTGAAAGCAAGATGATTTCGGCCTTAAGGATTGTATGACAGACAAAGAGCAGCAAAAGAGGGAAGTGAAGTGACTTGCTCAATAGCAGGAATACTTTGGAAGTCTTCTGCTGCCTGTTCTGCCAGTTTAGACACTCATGGGCTGTCCCAGATAAACACCACCGCAAAGTGGAAGTCACTTAGTGGAATTAGAATCAGAAGCTGCTGTGTTGACTTGTAGCCCACAGAGTTCCTAGATATCAGCTACAGTTCTTTATCATTCAAAATTTTAGCTCTTTGGGGATTGATTTTACTTTGTATCTCTCTGGTTTCCCACCACACCCCTTGTGAAGAAATCAGACATTTGGAAAATTGTAATCTAAGTAGCAATAGGTGCTCCATATCCTGCAAGTGATTTTTGATGTATCTGCGTATTTTTCAGTTTCTCTCTCTGTCTCTATCATGATATCTGGGAGCATTTGCAAATCAGTTAAAAAAATCGTACCATATCAGATATGAATAACTACATTCCTTCTCACCCATCCCCATTCATGCTCCAGGCTTCCACTTTCMTAGGCAGATTTCTCAGGAGGAATCTGAGTGAATAGCTAGCCTTGCTGGATGCTTTGAAGGGCAATACAGGTTAACTTTGCCAAACCATTAGGGAAAGCAAGGTGTTGCTTAAGCTGAAGGTCCTGATTAGGAAATGCCTTCATCCACAAAGGTATATGTCAACCCCACCCGCACACACAGAAAGTTCAGACCACTTAGATGCAAGATTGCAGTTGATCTCAACATCTGTAGAGATGAAAGGAGCTGCAGCATCCAAACCATGCTGGGCTTCATTTAGAGAGATCCAAACTGGGAATTTGGATTCCATTGCAACTGGAAACAAACTGGTAACCAGTTCAGCCTGCCAAGCAATGCAGCAATTAATGAATGCTCCCATAACCTCCCTGCTAGGTTATTCCAGCAGCACAGTTTGCTCTATGTTTAGTTTGCTAGGGTTTCTTTCTGGAAACTTAAACAACACCAGCTTAATGCAGCCCCAATCCAGAGACCTGGGGAAAGTAAATTACACCACTGAGCTTCCAGTAACAGGTAATACTTCCTGAGCTGCAAACACCAACTTAATGTGTTTCAACCAGAAAAAAACTTCAGGTGCTGTAGAGTGGAGGGAGACACAGAAGAAGCCTTGGAAAGCCATCCATTAATACATGGCCATTTTCTGTTACGTAGGACATCCCTTCTCTCCTTGCCTTGGCAAGAAATTGAAACCCAAATGTCTCCTGGTGGATAGAAGGGACATCCCCAGAGTTACTCAGATGAAAGCTGAGACAGAAATGGGACTTGGCCCTTTCTGCTCTTGCCTACTGGATCCTGGCAGAGCACCTGCTCTGTCAGGGAGCTCTTCTTTGCCTGGAGCTCCCAGGCTGAGCTGGGAGTCACTCTTCTCTGCCATCACCACCACCAGGCTTCCTACATGTCATTTATGCATCCAGAGCAAGTGGGATTCTCAACTTCCCATTGACTGAACTCCCAAATGGTCTACAGTGATTATTTCACTTAAAGTACACTGAGGTTAAACTCCATCTTATAACATTCTTTGTCCTTTTAATGCTCAGTCCACTTCTTGAATGACCACACTGTCTGGCCACCATGACATAATCTCTAGACTTTTCATGCCTTGACATCCCTTGACATTCCCTATAACATGACTCACATATATGCATCTTACTTACAGACTGTAGGACACTGTGTTCTCTCTAATCCTGAAATTCTTGACTCAGTACATTCTGAAGTTAGCAGCTAATTCTGGTTCACATTTCTGAGGGACATTGAGAAATGAAGAGCCAAAATACTGAGCACCTCACTGCAGCGGACCAAGGGGGTTCCCCAGACTGTAAATTTCTTAACAGAAAAATGTCTGTTGTTCTGGGCAGGCCATCAGGAAAGGAAAAGAAAAAACACCTCCTCCTCTTCTCGTCCCACTCACTTCTGTGAAGGGATTTGGTCTGTATTATTTGAGGTCCTGAAGGATTTAGAAACCTTTTTCTTTATTATAGTTTTGGACTGAGCATTTCCCTTGATTCCTCTCTATTTGTTTCAACAGAATTCTTCCTGTTCACATAAATTAAGGATCTGGCCCCTGGTTTCCAACCCAACCAAGGAGGACTCAAGTACAATGAGACAGATTGTCCTCACAGGATTTCTAGCTGCGTAGAGAATCCAAAGTGCCAGAAATCTTGTGGGAAGGACTGTTTTCAGGGAAATTCCACCCCATAGTTTCCATACATGTCATATAAGTAATGTCACCCCAGACTATAAACCTTCTGAAATCAGCCTGCTGCATTCAACACTTCTGGCTATATAATAATATTATATCATTATATATTTTTTTATATATATACTTTTTTTTTCCCTTCTGCTTTAAACTACCTCACTTTAAATTGTGACACCAGCATTTCTCATTCTCTCTGGAAGTGTGGAAGGACAGGATTCATCTGGAGGGTGCCATCCTTAGCTGTGAAAAAACAGTGCCACTGAAACCAGCTGTAGTTGTGGCATGTGGTGTAGGTATAGCCAAATGACCTGTTAGGTGCTTAGAGGGCATCCTTTGGAGCTAAAGCTCTGACACATTAACTGATGCAGAGGAGCAGGAAGCTGAAGACTGAGATTCATTTCTGGATCCGTCCCTGCTGCAAACTCTGAGCAGTCGGTGGTAATTTTGATCAGATTAATTCCTCCTATCAGGAAGAAAGGCAACGTATGCCGGTACTTTAATTTCACTTCAATTTGCTTTAGCAGAGATTTATAATTATTATAAGGAATGATTTTTTAATGTAATTCTGTGTTGTCAGAGTAGGTTAGCTTTATGACCTGCTTTAAAAAATAAATGCGGCTTTAATTAAAACAAAACCAAAGAGAGAAGTACAGTCTTGTACCAACATGTTGCTGTCAGCACCCTGCTAACTGTCTGAATTGAACTGTAAGCCTCCGCTCAAAGATACCGGTGCCAAAAACAAAGCTCATGGCACATTTAAAGGTACCGCTGGCTTATTTTTAATTTGTATCTCAACTTAGTATTGCTGGGGGTTTTCTAATAACAATTATGATGACTGTCAAGAATCATAATAATGATTCCATAACTAATGAATAGCAACCTTTAGTGGGCTGTCAACTTTTACAGAAGCATAGCTGGTTGCATTAATAAACCCAACTCTCTTTTTGCTTAGCAGCAGTGCATTTCCATTACCTGAAATGGAGTCACTTTTGGTTTAACCTAGTACGAGATCAGAATCAGACTCATTAAATTTAGCCTTCAAGCTGCCATCTTTCATGAGGTAAGATGATTTTGCTTCTACATAATGGATGTCACAGAACTCATCTTCAGTACATGCTCACACTACTTGTAATTTTCTGTATTTGCATTACCTGACATGTGAGACAATATTAATGCTATATCACACTGAAGTCTCTCTGACATCAGCAAATAGAGCCACCACACAAACCAGGGACTTTCTAGCATACATGCACCACACATAGCCCCATTTTTGCCCTTGTGTCTCCTTCACAAGGTCAGTGATATTAAGCTGACATATTAAACCATTTTAGTATCACTTTATCTGAATTCTTCACATCTTAGTGTTCATCATACATCAAGATTTGAAGAGCTGTTGTATGGCTGATGCCACATGGCTTGGTTAGGTCGGCATGTAATATTCTGGGAGGTAAAATCTGACTCCCTAGAAGTCAATGGAGATTTTGATTTTGATTTCATTAATGTTAGTTTTAATATTAATAATTCTATTGATTTCCTTCTCATTAACTTCAGAGTTAGAYAATTATCTAGTCCATAAACTACATTTTGGGATAGGTATTCATTTTTGAATTATTTTTACTCTGTCTTGTTAAAATGATTCAATAAGTGGATGAAAATGCAATGATAGAATTAATTCTGGGTCCCTAGTAAACGGTATATACCTGGCACAAAGAGGTAGCAGTTTCTAGGTGAATAGCAAGATGCAGAAAGAAATGGGTGAGGGGCAGATTGCATCCTTTGCCCCCAGCCCCTCTGTGCAATATGTTTACCTGGCTGCTGAGACCCATACAAGAGTCCACTACCATTGAGTTTCCCAATGGGGGAACTCAGGGAAGGAGTCTGCAGTAGCTGTCAATATTAAAGAATCGAGGCCATGTGTGGGAATGTAAAGCCAAATATTTGAGGGATGATTTGTAGAAAATGAAACCTCTTTTCTAGCATACATTTAAAAAAAAAATCTTCTACAGAATACATGGGTGAAAAGAGTAAAAAAGAGCTAACAGTTTAGGATTTAATTCTTAAGTAGGTATCTTGGGAAAAATTGTACTTTTCAGAAAAGGTATTTTTCCAGCTAAGATTGTCTAGTCTGACATTAAGACAAGCAGCTTCAGATATTATAATACTTCCTTTAAAATTGCTATACTAAAACCTGAATTTCTTTCTTCCAAGATGGATGCATTAAAGTCTTCTGTATTGGTGTCAGAGAGGTAACATTCACTTCTGTTCCAGATCAGAGCTTGATTTGAAAAGTCTCGTGTCCTAAATGTCTCATGTCCTTAAAGTCTCATGTTCCATTAGAGAGCTGGTAAATCACTCCTTCTAAACATTTTAATACATTTCTAGTCTTGGCAATTTATGAGACATCAAATTGGTGAATACCCTAAGAATCTTTTCAGAAAATACGTAGTCATCTATAAAATGTATTCGTTACCATTTCTCTCTCCGATTAGTGCATACCTGGTCACAGGGCCAGGTTTAGAAAAGTGTTCCTTTTTTTTAAAGGCCAGATTTTCGAGAGAGCTCAGCGTACAGTGTTGGACTCGCTTGTGCTGCTCATGGCTTTGGACACCTCTTGGACAGGGACCATCTTTCCGTTCTGTGTCATTCTGTCAAGCACTGACTCACAACTATATTTCAGGCAGTATCATGCAGTAAATAATAATGATCATAGCAACTGTACATATCACCTGAGGCACTAAAACTAGTCAGGAGAGATACAAAGTTAGTTCTAATAGCTCCTGAAACATTTCTTAAACACTTTTTTTAACACTACATGCCTATGATAGGTTTGTAGTTGTGAAATCCTATCAGGGTCCATTTGGGATGGCCTTGCACTGCAGCTAGGGAGAAGTCTCCCTGTGAGTACATGCTTGCACGGAGCACACGTCACATCTGACACAGCACTGTGCCTGGTGTTTCTCTCACTCTCATTAGTTTATTAAAACATCAAAAAAAAAAAAAGACATGATGTATCACACGAGTCATTGTCTGGCAATAAGCTTTGCTCTGGAAGACATGACAAGTGTCTAAGCCATAAGACATTAAACTTCACGATGCACCGTGTTTGTTAATGTTATCTTGGGCTAGAGGGAATATTGTGTATAGTCATGGATGAGGGGGAAGGGTCCTGATCCTGCTGTTTGAGTAACAGTTGAGACACAGTTCCCCAGATGAGACTATACTCCTTTTTCTCACCACATATAAACACATTTTCCCTTCCTCCCTTCTCAGGTTTTAGTGTATGTAAGAGCTCAGTGGAACTATGATGCTGGATTGACCTTAATATAACTGCATGAGTAATAGGTGAACAACTATTTTCTCACTTGGTTATCTAGCAGAATAGCTCAATAGCAATACAGTGGGTTAGCTTGGTCTCACCCAGTTCCTTGGAAACTGTGCTCAGATGTTCAATTCCAGAGCTTCAAGTGATGCTTTTACTCTTGGGTCACGGACCTGTACAATTGTCCCAGTGGTTCTGAGATCAGACAGTAAAGAGCAAAATAAACTCAGTTTTGTTCTAGACCTTGTGGAAATGTCTGATGCATATACAATAGAAGAGAATCCCCAGACCCCATATTAGAAGTAGTGCAAAAAAGCAGTTTGAAGCTCAGTCTCCATGTTGATTTACGCTGGATTCAATTTTCTGTAAACATACTTAAAAATGGTGGCATTATTTCCAGGGGAGCAGGGTGTCTTCCTCTCCTTGGCAGTCAGTCAGAGCTACGTCGGCTCGGCAGTGAACAGGGTTGGGAATGGTGTTGGGAGAAGGAGGAGGAAAAAGCCTTTTGGTGTCCTATAAACATTGTTCCTCCATTTTGGGTTTTTGGAATTTTTTTTAAAAAGCAAAAGTAGTTCAAATGCTCGCATTTAAAAATCTCAGCCAGCTGAACTCCTTTCAGTTAAATAAAATCACTCTAGCAATCTCTTTGCATTTGGAAAGATAAAAGGAAGAAAACAAAGTACTTATATTTTCCCTGTTCAAATTTAAGTGAAACAAAATGTCTTCCTATTATCCCATTGGACAAATCTAACCCGAGGTATTGAAGAAATTCCCCCCCAGAGCTCAATGCCTCTGTCTATAATGAAATACAAAGGAAAACAACTGCTAACACAAGTAGACTTCGTGCTGCGTGAACGACTTTTCCTGTATTAGCAAAGCAGACTACTAATATGATATGATGGGACATTACTAATGCAACAGAGTGTAGCTAATGCAAACAAAACATGTTGGAGTGCCTAGTTGAACTGAATAGAGAATTTGTTTGTCTGGGACCCAGATTCTGAAAATCAAAGTAAATTCCACAGAAATAAATCTTACGGATAATTCAATAAACAAGCCAAGCCCATCGGATGCACCAAGCCATTTATGGGCCCTGGAGGTACAGATAGATCCAGGAACCTAATTCCCACACTGACTTTTGAAGGGAGTTGGGTGCTTGGCTGTCCTTGGCACTTTGGAAAATCTCTTCTTGTATAAATAATAAATGATGATAATTCGCATTGACATAATAACTAAGTGTATGTGATTATCGGTAAAGGCTGTAAAACTGTTATTCAAGTCTTTGAGAGCATTGCTGTCATTGAATTCAAGGCTTTGTGTTCATAGCAAGTTCATCTCTGAGAAATAGCTAGGTATAATGCTCTCTTAAAAGAGTAGCAGTGATTTTTTTTTTGCCTCCTTCCCCTCCTCCCACTCTCAGCTCTTAATGACGATATTGTCTGCTGTAAATGGATAGGTTTGAGCAAATTAGAGAATCCTATCCCTAGTTTCAGCTGAGGGTAATATCTCCCACAGCAAAGGGTCTGCTTAGGCTTTGATGCATTTCACTCAAAAGACCGTCTATTAAATTGAATACTTGTGTACTCTCCCGCAACCTCGAGGGCTGTGTGCTTCAGTGGGAGCTGCTTTGCAGCCAGTAGCAACTAGTCGCAATTTGTTATTAAAACTGCAGCTCCCCACTGCTTGCTGCTGCTGACTACCATGAGGCTGGAGTCTGCTCAAGAAACGCAGAGAAAGCAGAAACTGAGAATATTCCCAAGCTCACCTTTTAATGAAGGCATATGGCATTCAGGATATTGTTATTCATGTAGTAATTGGCAACGGCGTACACATATTTATGGTACCGCTCATCATGCTTAGGAAATTTTGGAATTGCTCCATTTTAATGGGCCATAAACACTTACCTGAAGTAAAAGCATATAGCAAATACAAAGAAATATGAATAATTCTTTATAATTACACACATATATTTATGTACACACACACACATAGCCATCAGGCAAGACAATTTTTTTTTTCATAATTATTACTGAACTAGAGAGCAAACTGCGCCTAAATTGTTCTAAATCCAGATTAGTAAATTTGATTTGTAACTGTCAAGTGAAAAATCAAATGAAAGGTCCTGAGACTTTTCCTAGGTATTTGGGGCTGCATATGAACCAGAAAGAAACAAGATGAATTAGACTGTCTGCAATTAGCTGCAGAACTTGATTCAAACATTTGCAGTAAAATTGGGGCTTGACAAAAAGCATCAACTCAGGGAGATAAGAAAAACCCACCACTTTATAGTCCTCTTTCTATTGAGATATTAGAAAGGGGGTTTTTTGTGGTTTTTTTTTAGTGCAATGAGTACCTGGAGTTTTATCTATCTACTGATCCTTGCAGAGAGATGTGAGTGTGTGGTTTATATCCTTACTAAGGAAAACTTCTGTTCTAATCTGTAATTGTAGAATTAAACTTCTGCTGCTATAGCTATAGAGCTATCCATATAGATATTCTAGTTCCATTTTTATTTCAGAATTTTTTTTTTTAAATTCAGTTGAGTTATTTAAGCTAGAAATAAGAGCTCTTATGCCAAAGTAAAAGTTTCACATGGAAAGATAAGGAACAACAGTGGTTCAAACCCACAGATTTAGATTTCTGCTACTGAGAAGTTTCATCAGTTTGAGAGTAGACTCAATGAAAAGAAAGGGCCTGCTTAGAGGAGGGCATAAAAATAAATTTTATGTGCCAGCATTGGAGTCTGTGTCTATAAGGACTGAAAGGGTACATATTTCAAACCATTAAAATAAAAAAGGATATTTCTGTTTGTTCCAAATTCACCAAAACTCACCTAATTATTCATACACAGCCATTTAGGATGTATTTTCAGGAGGGCGCTCAGCTGAGCACTCATCAGTACCCATGTTCTGTACATAGGAGTTAAAGACCTCAATACTGATTTTGATAACGATCTGCAGATGCAGACTTCGTAATTCTCACACTAAGTCTTTAAAAATGGGTGTCTGAGACTCTTCTCCCACAACCAGAAATTCCAGTACTTTTGTCCCAGCTTAATATTTGAAATATAATGCTTGCAAAGACCACCCCAGTGAGGCTGGATTTTGTATTTCTCTGCTAGAACCACAACTCCCCTTTATCTTTCTACTTCAACATCTGGTGTTGCAGGTAGGATACTCTGGCTCACAGCATCTGGGCTGAGAAATGTTTTCTCTCCTTGGAGTCCCAGGTACTTCAGAAATATCCTTCAGAAACCATTTATCAGACTCAATGCTGAAATGTTCAGTAAAATTTACAGTGAACCACCTTCTTTCCCTTCCTGCACAGTTGCCCCAGACTCACTCCAGCAGAGCRGTTGTTAACAAATTGGTTAATTGCCGGTGCTTTGCTGATGTTTGCTATTCTGAATCAGGGATAGTCAACTCCATTCGTACCAATTTGGAAATGACCTTAACCATTGTTCAAAACTAAAATGGGATTTGTTTTGAAGTTTAAAAATCTCTCAGGCATTTTTTTTCTTCTGGTAACTGACTCTTAGCATCCATACTCATGCTTCTTCACTGGCAAAAAGAGAAAATTAAGAGCTTTATCAATAATGTGCTGGCTGGCAGCTCAGAAGATCTGCTTCAGTCCCTGGCTCTATCATGAATCTCAGTCATGATCTTAGGCAAGTTCTGTCATCTCCCCATGAGACTGGAGCAATGTTACTTCATTTCCTGCTTTTTAAGATGTTGTATTCATCTAGATTGGAAGCTCTTTTTGAAAAGGGTTGTGTTTGTAGGATTGGATAAAACCTGCCACAGTATAGCCTCATTAACATCACGGAATTCTCAGATGACATGATAATATTCATAACAGTAAGTAATGGAGGTAACAAAGAGATATCAAACAAAGGCATGATCTTGCAACATTTCTGTCCACAGACTCAAACCAGAAATTTCAGAAATCTTGTGAAACAACTTGCTCTCCAGAGTTTACTACTTGAACTTTTTGAAACACCAGTAATTCAATTGTTTGGCTAAAGCTGGAGAAATATCCAAACTTTTGGGTGCTGACTGGAAACCTCCAAACTTTCTGAGGTTTCTCTATCATTGACATAAACCATGGTCTGTGGCTTTCAATAATAACATTTGTGCTGATTTTAGCAATTCAATTCCAGATGCAGCAACTGAGCTTGGCAAAACAGATGAGCCACAGACCACTTCTATCTATCTGAATGTGCAGTTGTTTTTGGTAACCAATTATCTACACCATCATGGACAACCAAATTCTCCTATGGCTTCTCTGATGTGCAGGAGCAATGTCAGTACCATGACAGTCTACAATGGATATAAACAATCTGGAAGTTTTTACTTTGGAGTACCTTACTTGCATATCTAGCTGAACTGACTTCAACATGTAGCTGAGTGTGCTTTTGCAGGTTTTATGGGCATAAATTTCTGCTAGGAAAGGAGGCCTCACTTAAAATTAAACCTGCCAGAGGGGAAATGAGGATCTTCCAGAAATACGTAGGAAAGCAATTCATAGAGTGATGGCAAATGCAATGTTTTAAAGGAATGCAAGTATGTAGCCGCATCTAGATGTAACAGGCTTCTTCAAGGTGCGTGTAGACCACTGTCAGCCTCTGTTGGCAGTGCCAGAGTTGCCCAGCAAAGTGGCAAAGCCCTAATCCTCCTCTTGTCCAAGTGTCAGGAATCAGCGAGAAGCCTGTTTGGAAGAGCCAAGTAGACAGTACGTCTCACCGGCACATCTGTGATTGCCTACAGTCTTTGGATGTGAGATGATATTGAGGCCTTCAAGGGAAAGTATAATAATAATAGACTTAACCGAAGCTCTGATTCAACTTTATGAACAGGAGAGAGGCAATTCACACTGCTTACCCAGAAGCAACGCTCACGCCAGGGAGTTGGAGGGAGATATTCAATTAGAAGTATCACTTCACAAGGGAAAATTCTACCTGGAGTGAGATATGAAATGTGAAATTTCAGTGGGAGCTGCATTTTCTTTGGGGGAATTCAATGGAGAGTTTGTTTTGGTAGCCAAGCTCCTAATGGAAAGATAACTTCATCCTTAAATCTCAAGTGATTTCTGCCAATTCATAACAATTTACACCTACAGGGCATCAGCAAATTAAGTCCAACTACATCACTGTCATGTGAAGAAGTATTGGGTACACTGGAGCATGGAAAGACTGGCTTACGGAATGACATATGTTAAGGAAAAGAAATAAAATTCAAAAGACCCAACTCCCAGTCGCCTGCTGTAATCACTGTACCTTGTTTTTTAATACTCTTCCACTGCTGGAAATAAATGAATTATTTAGGTTCTGCCTGACCATTTTTCTCTTTCCTTTTTTAGCATTTTATGCCTCAGCTTTAATTCATTCCCAGTATTTTTTCCATTTTAGTTTCTAGCAATAACATTATTAAATTTCATGTCTGCTTCCGTTTTTATTTCCATCTTTCACCAAAAAGATATAAAGTGAAATTAATCCAAATGAGAGAGCTTTTCTCTTCAAACTGCTCTCGGTATCATCGTTTCCTTAATTAAGTAATTGAAGCTCTCCCAACACACACAACGTCATTCAATCTACTGCGGTCTCTCGTATATGCTGGCACTTAGATTTGTTCCTATAGGGGACTGTTTTTCCAGTCCATCAGTCTCTTCTGCATCTTTCTTCTAATAACCTCTCAGGCCTGGTTCTCCTGGTACCCCACGGCACACGTGCAACACGGCTTTAAAACAAAGAAACAACATAAAGACAAGATTAATTCAGTGTTATTCATAGGGCTGTCTATCCTGGGGCTCATATGGGACCAATCTTGACAGATCTGACTTACTTCCTCGCACTTCTGGCTGAACCGTTATATTCCTTGCTTTAGTTTTGTGTTTGTGCCCTTAGTTTCTTCCTTTGAAGTGAAGGATTTTACATTATTAATTACTAAGTTCCTCCTCTGACATCTTAGGCTGTCCAAACCTCTTTTGCCACCCCTTTGCTGAGCAGTTGCTGTTTTCCCTGGATTCTGGAATGACGTATTTCTGTGCTGGAAATCCTGGCCAGAAGAGTTTCCAGACCAGAAATACATTTTCAAAGGATAAACAACACATAGCCAATGCTAAAATTTGGCAGATTCTCATCCTCATGACAAAATGTCCAGGAAAACCTCATAATAGCTGTAGGTCCCTCTAGTTTAGATAGATACTCAACACATCCAATATAACATAGCAATGGCTGTAGTTGTTGGGAGTTACAGAACAATCTTTTTCTGTTGAAATTTTCTCAATGGAAAACTGAGATTCTGTTTCACTATATTTTTAAGGAAAAGGATCCCTTCAGGAGTCTAGATGATATTTTGCCTGGGGTTGGAAGGGAAGGAAGAGCAGCTAATGCTCTACGCTCCTCCTCTTCTATGGACATTGGATCAATCTATTCCCTTCTCACTTCACTCCCATCCTTGCAATGCCAAATATAGTGAGGGGTAAGGGAGTTAATGTCAGTAATTGTTGTCTTCCCTGTGAATTTAGGATGACAAAGAACTGGAGATCCTATTGCAGCTGTGTTTCAAGCTTGGGAAGAGGTGTAAAGAAGCCCAGGAAAAGGCAGAGAATGGGACTATACTGTGGACATGGTGGTGGTGGAGCTAAGCAATGGCTGGAACTGATTTGAATTAGAGTTAACTGCCTAGGTGGGAGGGTAGGAAATAAAATGAGTGAACTCAAACTTGAGGTTTGAGGAGCCACAGCTATTAAGAGTTGTTTTTGTATGGAGGAGATGCTATATGCAAAAGCACTAAACAGGCTTTCAGGCTTAAAATCTCATGACACGCCAAATGGCACAAGATCATTTTTCAGACCCCTTAATCTCAGGGCGTTAGCATGAACATCCTGAAGTCTAACACCCAAACTCATTTTTCTGTGAGCGTCCTTACTACTTCTCACAGAAGTCTTCATTCTCCTGAACAGACCTAGCTCTGACTCTATATCTGAATTATTTCTGTTCCATAATTTTATCAGATTATAGTTGTGACAACCTGATGGTGAGGAGAGAATCCAGATCCACTTGGAAGAACAAATTCCAAACGTAATTAATGAGGGGGGGGGGGTTGTGACATTAGCAGGAATTCACTCCACTCTTGCTGAGAGTTTTGCAGAATGGATCTGTGTGACGTCTTTTGTAGGCTGAGCATCCATAAGCCCAACCTGTGACAGTTCAGCTCATCACACATCTGGTGAATGAGTGGCCTCCCAACTTACAGCCACTAAAGCAGAGGAATTTCACCATCGATCTGGAGAAGCACTTGAGACAATGAGAGTAACAGGGCAATAAAGATTGCAATATATCATCAGACTCGGCTGCTAGCTTGTATAGATCAGAGCTGCATTAAGATCATTACAGCATGCCTGTGACTGAACTGAAGAGAGTAAGCCAGCTCTAGGAAGGGAAAGAGCTGCTGATAAAGAAACAAAACCAAACTAACTAATGAGGAAAAAAAAAAAAGTCAACATGACAAAATTTCTTTTGCCAGTCCGGACAAATGCCTCTGAATTCCCACTGTGCTGTAAGCAGCTGTCAGCGAAACACATGCACTAGTTAAAGCAAATTATTAACCCCCCCTTCCCCCCACAGAAACATCCAGCTTCTGAAATCATGAGTTACACTTAAAAGAAAGGGAAAGGCAACCAGAAAACAGGAAAGAAACAAAAACCGGGAATCCACCTCCTACGTAAGTCCATACATCAACAAGATGCTTAAGCTGGCCTCTTACTGGAAGCAGAAAGGCAAGTGTCATGGTCTTCACCAGGCTCTCTTGCGCTGAGAGCTGGGGAGGTGCTTTCCTGCCCTGTTTGCTCAGTACAACCCGGTGAGAATGTGGCCTCTGTCCCAGGCTGGTTGGAGCCTGTGGCGAGGCGTGCAAAACTGCTGCCCTCGCCACGCGTGCTTCAGCCAGAAGCCTGCCCAGGTGCATTTTAAGTGCCCCACAGGATCACAGCGCTGTGATCAGGGTTTTTGGGATCGAGCCCTTGATGCACGGTCAGAGAAAGAAAAGCTTTGATGCACTCTGAACTGAAGAAAGTATGTAGAGGAGTGAATCCCACCAGCCTAAATCTGCCTACACTTACTGCTGTGGAAATACAACCATTTCTACCAGCTGAGCATTGGCCCAGCAGGTATTCAGCTTTTCAGGACACATGTTTGTCCCCTGGGCATTTTCTTCTTTCCATGTTCCTGCAGATCACCTGGATTGTCTGAAGCTTCTCCTGTGTAGCAGATCCACCGATAACCTGTAGAGGAGCCAAACTTGGAGCAAGAGAGATTGCAAAAACCCAGTCACACATGGTGACTCCTTGTCACTGCAGACAAATCTAAGAATAAATTCCCTTTTCTGGCCCCTGATCTTTCATTGCCTGTAAAGAAGTTTGCTGTAATTGTCACCTTCTTATGGAAGAAAGAGGTGGAATTTGACGCTTTGTGRAGAATAAAAAAAATCTCCATTAATAGAGGAGGAAAAAGAAGAGGGACTTTCATTCACATGTCCCCAAGCTCCCCCAAGTCCCTTCCATTTGCTATGGGTTTGCCAGCACCCATAGGATGCTTTTAACATGCATACACTTAAGCAGCTACTTACAGCGCATTGAGCCAGGTGTGCTAAGCTATTGAAATGCGTTTTTTATCAGCAGGCAAGGGCTTCTAGTCAAACTGGAGAAGCCCTAATCCTCCTAAATAGAGCGAAACCTCTCTGTAGATAAAAGACTTGTCTGGCTTGTTCCAGAGGGAGTTGGTGACATGGCTGCGCCCTCGCCCCCTTCTCCCTTAGGAAAATATGGCCCTGAGGGAAGAGTGGAGAGGGATGATCAAAGGGAGCTGCAGTTTAGCTGCCTGCTTCCAGCAACAGAAAGGCTAACCTGTCATTACCAGGGAGCAGCACTATTAGAGGTGAATTGTGAATGGAAGGGATGCACACTTAGGATCTTTGGCAGACAGAGGAATTGGGGCTATGCCACTGCGTAGGAGAGATTTGGGCTTGGGAGGGGACCTTGTTTCTTCCCACTCCTTTGGCAAGGTAAAACCCAGGTGTGTCCCTGGGAATCCCTAGCTTTTTAACTCATTTAGGAGTATTAATGAGAGGATGGTGGTTTTCACCTGTACAACTCATAGGTAACTCTGTACTGGATTTCCCACTGCATTTTGCCTCTACAAAACCTCTCACCCTCTCCTTATCTCCCCCAGAAAAAAAAAAAAAAGCAAGTGTCCTCTTCGAGAGTTGCTGTCTTATTTTTTTGTTCCTCTGGCTTTGGAGGAGGGCAAAAGGGCAAACTTCCTCGAAGTTTTAAAGACGGGCTAGGAAAGTAAAATGATTCTCCAAAAAATGCATGTAACAGTGCTGGAGTGGGAGCAGGCTGGGCAAGTTCTGCACTTTCTCCTCTGAGTAAGTGTTGGCTGCCTTGGGACAGGGTCCAGCTAATTATCAGCTTGCATGAGTTTTGGACGTTGAGTAAACAGTCTTAGTAAGATATTGGAGGGTGTTGGTAAAAGCATATTTTTCAGGTGGTGTTTTAAGACAAGCTAAATGGAGATTTATCTGTTCAACAGCTCTCCTGCATGAACTTGAAGGTTTAGCTTCAACGTATCCATGTTACCTGTTCCCTTACTGCAGAGTTGGCAACTTACAGGTTTCTAGCACAGATTTGTGTTGCCAGTCCCAAGTATCGGACACAGGGAGCCAAAGACAAGCTGTGGAGCAAACAATGATTAATTAATTAGTGATCCTGCAGCCCATTGGGGTGGGGAAGGCTAGATGGTTGTGGAGAGGGTGCAGGGAGGGGCCTTATATTCACCCTGGGGATGAATCTGCCTCTGGGATACATATAATGAGGGTGGCCAGAGTTTGAAAAGGTAATTGTTGGATAAAGGCCATGACTAGCCCTCGGTGGCACTACCGTTCCCTTTAGAAAGGGGCAGAGCCAGTGCCCACTACCAAGTCCAATTGCTCCAGCAGCTACATGGAGCAGAAAACCCCCTGCCACAGGTTGTGTCATGCATTTCCCAAGGGGAAATCCAGTTCTTCTGGGTGCAACCGAGCAGGACATGGGGCCATGTTTTCTGACTCCTTTGGGTAGCCCAGCATTCCTGTTGCGTCCAGCCTTGAGCCAGTCTTGCATGTGAATACAAGGAATGGGGTTGAGTAATGGCCTTTTGGGAAGCCTTCTGGTGTCTCTGGCCCTCCAGACCACAGTCAGAAACAACCAGCCTTTTGCTTTGCAAAAATTCATCATCTGCCCCTTAGCATTTTATCCATCCCATGGTTTGACTGACTTTTATCCACCTTGCTACACAGGAAACAGTATAATTTTTTTATTTTTAATCCCTCAGACTGGAAGATCCAAATAGAGAATTTCCAAGCAGGCAAGTGGTTATTAATAATAAATAAAAACAACCTCTTACATGGATGGAGCACCTCTCATAGAAAGAAATAGATCCCAAGATGTTATACAGACATGTTTCTGCTTTTAGGAATCACCCTCATATGGATTTACAGCACAGAGACATTTTGTCCTCTACCAAAGCAAAATCACGTTATCTGTTGTTGAAAGCCGCTGTCTCAGGGGTTGAATGAAAGAGGTATTTGCCAGAATTAGCACCTAGTAGTGACTATGACTTGGTTTGCATATTTTTATGAATATACTTTAATCTCACCTAATACTTAGAGGCTCTGAGTTTCTGTTTGTTGTGATGAGCTCTATGTCTAAAACTTGGTTTGACCCAGATTCCACTTTTATTGAAGCACTCCGACACGTACAACCTTTTAGCCTTCCCCAGTGAGAACAATATTTGCTTTCTGATAGGCTGAATTTACATACTTTTTCTTTTTATGTGTGTGCGTGTGTGTTAGGATGAGAAGTTTTAAAACAAACGGAGTTATCCCCAGCTGCTAAGTTCTGACATGCACTTTAAATAAGTAAACCCAGGGATGTGGCAGGCTGTGAAGGAAGGGAGAGCAAAATTGGCTTACCTGTTGCACTGATCACAGAATTATCATCTGCTATCACACAGTTTACCATTAGACCCAGCTGCTGCCAACCTGACCAGTGCATTTCTTCAAGCTAAGCTAACAAAGCACTTATTTGTTATCCAGGGAACTACCTCTAATAGACTTCCAGTGAAATAATATTTGCTTTCCAACCCTACTTTGAATCCCACTCACTTTGTTAAAAAGATTGCCTCTGGCTGTCTCCGCTGGTCTAATCTAATAGTTTCTAGTTTGTACAAGCAAAGCGCTTTCAGCCAACTATATAAATAACTTAAAGAGAAGAAGACACTTTTACAGCGCTCTGTGCCGGGTGCTATAGAACATGACAGATTAGTAAATGACGCCTCAGTGGAGCTCATCTGGGAACCTCTGTCAGTTGAATATGAGCAATTACAATATTGTATTTGGGCTGAAAGGGTTGTCTGTCTTCTTACAAAAAGGCTAACAAGAAAAATAATTCCTGTCTTACTTCTCCTGTGCATGAAACTGATCTAAGTGGCTTAGCCCCTTTTCTCTTCCCCTCCCATTGCTGTCGCAGCAGCAGGAGGGGAGAGGGGGGAAAAAGCAAGCAAGGAGAGAAGAGAGAGTTATTTTCTTTCTGTTTTCACTTTTGGTTTGAATTGAAAATGAAGAAAGAAAAATATTAGGAGACGGGGCTCCCTGAGGTTTGAGAGGGGACGTTATATCATTATATCAAAGAGTACTTTCTGCCACCCGCCTCTTCTACTCCAGCAGTCCAGCGTGCTTCTGAAAGAGCGAGTGCCCCACGCCTGTTGGAGCAGCTCGATTTATCTCAGCTCACCTGCTAAGATCACCAAGAGCCTAGAGGTTCAAAGAGTTGCCCAAGGTTTACCCGTGCTATTCCCACTGTTGTTTTTTTTTAAATAGAAGCACTGAGGCTGAGCATCATGCGACAGAAAGTATACCATACGAGCTGAGATTTCCAAAGGAAAAATGTTCACATCGCGTTGAAATTTCCTTGAGGCTCTTTTGAAACTGCCTGTGGGACGAGAGGGCTGATACCACATGTGCTCCTCTGGGATCAGTGAMGTTACACCAATGGATCTGCCTTTGGGATAGTTTGACATGGGATTTTGCAAACATCTACAGCCAAAGCCATTTCTTTTCTTTTTCTCTTTTTTTCTGCTTTTTTTCTTTTTTTTTCTTTTTTGTTCCTGAAGAACCACCCCAGTACCAGGAATTCCTTTTGTTTTCATCTGTCTTTTTCTCACCACAGCCAGTTACTGTGACTCTTTTCAGGCCTGTGAGTAATTGCCTACAAATGCCAGCACATGAATGTACACCAGCAGAAAATTATGCTCCTATTAAATGAGGTCCTCCTGCTGCAGAGTGGAAAACAGTGTCATTCCACCTCCATCCTGCTATTAAAGCAGTGTGTGCCATGCCCTATGCCACCTTCTGACCAGGGGCTCAGATACACAGGCTGTATCTGCAGTTATATAGGGAGGTTCGGAACAAGAAGAAGCCACAAAGGTCTGAGCGTTAACCTGCCCACTGCTATGCCAAACAGGCCCCGGCATTCCTGTGAGGGAAATTACTTTCTGAGGCCCGATAGCTACCCTAGAAGGACACAGAGCCACGATGAGAAGTGACCAAGAAACTGCTATTCGCTGAAAGCAAGTCATGATCCCTGGGGGGGGGAAATAGGGTCAAAACATCACATTTCAGTTGGGATAATTGCCAGGAATAATATCATCTAAAAACTGGACAAAAATCTCCATCTAGAACGGAACCAAAACAGGCCTAATTTTGCCATTCAGGTTTAAAATCTGCCTTTGGTCATGCGCACGCTGCTGCACCTGAGGACAGTGCGGACTGTGTGCTGGCAGCACTGGGCAGAATCTGACCCACAGATTTCCCCCACGATCGACAACCGTGCTGTACTGATGCTGAAAATACATCTGAAAACAGATATACGAAACGGAGATCGTTTCAAGCAAATCAACCGTTTTTCATCCTGAAACGTGCATGATGCCACAGGCCCCGTTCTCGGCTCATGGCAGGGTTTGCAACCCCTGTGAGATCAGAGGTGCAGCGATCAGTTACAAATTGTCAGCTCCTGGCGCTTGGGAGGTGTTTAACAGGATTTTGATATCTGATTTCCTCCTCGTTTTGCTTTGTTTGATCCCAGCTGATTTAATCACAGATTATCTTTTGCCAGATAGAAAGTACCCATGCAATGAAACAGCAGTACTGAATGTAACGTTACCTCTTGAAAAATAAGGCCTGGATGGAAAATTAAAGAGCATGTCAGGAGAGGTGACTGGAATGAAAAGGCCAGGAGTTATGAATCAAAGGGCCTGGGCTCCATTTACCGATTTGGCCACCAAGTTAGTGTTTGATCTTGGACGTGATATTTCATCTCTCTTTGGTCTATTTAAACTGTGAGCTCCGTGGGGCAAGGCCCATCACTCTGTGGCTGCGTAGTACGCAGAATGTGGAAAATATGTGTATTTTAGATTGCATCTGGCTTTGCATTTTAAAAAAGGAGTTCAACCTCTTTCGTTTATATGAAAAAGTACAAAATGTCTTCCCCAGGTTTTCAGAACATGGTCACTCACATCTTCAGTTCTAAAAACCAGAGCTGGTAAGTCTTTGTGTTTTCAAAAGGCTGATTTCAATCTTGACTACYTTTTTTTCAGCCTTGGGCACCATATTCTCAAATGTAGGTGAATGAAGTTTTTTAAAACTCTGAAAAACACATTTTAGAAAGGAAAGTTTGTGGGAAGTCTCCCTGTTCCCGTGGGAGGTAAAAAGGCAGAATTTGGCAGCCTCGGCAGATTTAGGATTGTGCTGAAGGGATCAATCTGTTTCAGATTGGATGCCTTAAACACTTTGCAGTTACTGGAGTGGGGCACTGGTAGCAGCACAGGGACTGCCAGGCCTTAACAACATCAACGCAATGTCTGATGAGTTCATGAGCGCGGTGCCAGCAGTGCCACAAGCACTGGACGTATCCTGGACATATTTTTCCCATAAAGCCTTCATAAAATGAGTGGTTAGATCCACAAACTGTTACGGGGTTGAGCAGAGCCGGATCTCGTACTTATTATGCAGAGATTGTTTGCTGCACCTAGTCACAGAGATCCACAGAGATACATCGATGCCTGAGTCCACTCATTTTGGTTAGCGTTATCCTCCTAAATACATTTATGGATCTGGGCCTCTGACCACTGGCTTCTGTGCAATGACACAATATCTTTCCCCATCTTCTCTTTTCCTAGACTACAAAAAGTTAGGAAAAGCATTCCACCACCATCCCCCAATTTTCCCAGTTCTCAGCACAGAGAGGTGCCCCTCTGAGCTTTCGTCTGATTATCTCCCATTGAAGTCAAGGCCAGCCGCTTGCCCACCCGAAGCTCAGTCCATGCACCGCTCCTTGGAGGACCAGCCATGGAACCTGTATTTCTCAAACTCAGAGTGGGATGAAAATCAGTGGCTATATATCTTTCACATCCTTAATTGTAAAGTTGTTAACCTTGCATTTAGTGCTTGAATACTCCTGTGATGGGCACTAGAGATAAACCTCTCAGAGCCAGACATTGAAATAACATTGTGAACATTTTTTTTAACCCAGAGAGCTATTATTGACAGGGTGTCAGCTGCTGATGAAGGGCCCTGAAATATTTTATGGGATGTGACAGCTAATAAAACAGGTTGTTGTTTTTAATTGTTTGGCAGGTAGCAGTGAATTGTGAACAGATGTGAACTGGATGCAGAGGGGTCTGTAGCTTTCCCTGAATTTCTTCCATGTTTCACTGCCACCACCAACACTGAACATGAAAAATATTAGTCCCCTAATTTTCACCCTGTGCCTTGCTGCTTTGGTCATATTTGAAAATTGCATCATGTAACCAAAAGTGCTCTGCAAAATTCCTGGGTCCCAATCAGCCAAGGCAGGGGAGGTTGATTTCAGTACAGGGGGTTCTTTATGAAACAGGTCGTATTTTTCCACATAAAGTTTTGCAAATGATCCTGTCACAGTTGATCTGCCAGTTGCACAGATGGTGTGCCTCTGCTGCACTGAAGACCGCTCAAAAATGTCCTGAGACCTACGTCCTTATGAGACTGCCCAAGCTAAAAAGCATGTGTATTGCACTGTGGATGTGCATGCACACTGCATGGCAAGAAGGGAAATCTGGGTCTTTACATCCTGCTGTGCAAAGCTGTGCTTTCCAGAGCTGCTTTGGTACAAAACTTAYTCTCGGTTTCAGCCCGGTGCCTTGGCTCCTTCAGCCTGCTGCATAATTAGCTCCTAACACTTTCTGTAGCGCAATGTACTTTTGGGAGGCTGCAAAGAGCTTATTAGATCTCTGTTTAAGAGACCCAGAGGGACTGTGCAGGGCTTGCATTGTCTGAAATGAAAGATGTCTCATCAGGTTACACCTTTTAGCTCCTATCTGTATAAGCATGCTGATAAGTAGTGCTTTTTCTTCCTTCATCCCCCCACTCCCTTTCTCTCTAATATAATCTTTGCCAGATCTAGTCAAAGCAGAATAGCTGCAAGGGATTCATTAATCCTAGTCTGGAGCTAACCACCACCACCACCACCAAATGATAAAAATAAAAATTTAAAGCACCTCAGTTTATTATTCATATACTCTCTATCCAGCCTTTTCTTCCTGCTCCCAGGGTACGTTCCCCCTGTGCTGGGACCCCTCCAATGGCTCCATCCTCTCCCTGATCTTCTGTTAAACAGTTATCAATTCCCGAGGGAGACCTGGGATAAAATGACACTCCTCCCATGTGCCGAAAGCTGCCAGGGTTGTGTACACTGGCACAAGTACAACAGAAACTAAGCCTTGGCCTCAAGCAATGTAACACCCAGATAAACAAGTCTGCCAGAAAGAGGCCGGGCTGAGGCTCTGCGCTCGCAGCACTCGGGGAGAGGCTCATCTAAACACTCGTGAGCTGCAGATAGCTGCAAGACAGGGTGTATCCAGGAAACCCAGGCTGCTCCGTGGTGTTACGTCCCTCCTGGCAGCAGTCCAGCGCATCCCCCACGGCCGCCCTCCCCACGCCACACTTTTACCAGCCAAAGAGGTGTTCCCAAATAATACAGAACAAAAGGCACCGGCAGCGCTTCGGTGCAGACCCGGGCAGGGGAATCCTCCTGCTCTGTTGCCTCGATGTATTTGGCCACGGGAACACACTTGATGTGGGGAGAGGGGAATCGTTGGCTTGCCCAAAGCCTCGGCTGAAGGTTTGGCATGGCTGGGTGCACCCTGGGGATGGCGGAGGCAGACCCCAGCTGTGCCCACAGTTTGGGTGCAAGATTGAAAGAACAGCAAAAAATCTGTTCTCTCCTCTACAGCCTGAGAGTATTTCTGCCTTTCTTAGGGTTAGGCTCCAGCAGCACTGCCTGCCTCCTGCCGCAAAGCCTCTCTCCTGCTCCTGAGCACTGACACCAGGCAGGAGAGCCCTTCCTGCAAGGGGAGCAAGCAGAAGAGATCTGGGCTGGCAGAGCATCCTCCAGAGGAGGAACAGGCTCTTTGTGTTCAAATCAAGGAGATGGCCTGTCTGTGGGTGATTTGAATGCTCCCCTGGTCCCTGTCTCCTGATTTACCTACTGTAAAACAAATTGTTTTTGAGAAGAATCGTGATCTCTAGATGTCTGAGCGCTGGACATCTTCCTGCTTCTACCAATGGGAGCAGGCAGGGCCAGAAGAAGATGCCGCCACTCTTCTCCCCACCCTTCACTGAGGTGTTCAACCTGCTATCCCTTTGCTTTTCCATGGCCTTTGGAAAGACTTGCAAGGATCCTGTGCTCAAGGAATGAAGATCACAAGCCCTCCAGAAGTGATAGGCACCCTCCAACTCCAGTCCTCCCCTCGAGCCTGCCTGGGGAGCCTGCAGCCAGCCAGCAAGGGCAGTTTTGCTTGTTCAGGGAGGGGAGGCTGGGCTGGTCTGCGCCGTAATCCCACCTTCCACCTGCACAGAGCAGTTATTGCAACTTGGGCCACAGAGCTGCTTGCACGTTACACACAGCCCAAATGCGGCTGCTGCTGTCCACTGTTGGGTTGTACTTCATTAGGGTTTAGATGGATTAGAGGTGTAACGAGGACAGGCTGCTCTAGGCACCCACTCCTGCCTTTCATGTGCTACAGAGAGGTGCAGAGAGTCAGGATGGGCCACGAGCTTCAGCAATGCCATCACCCACCCCTCTTCCACCAAACATGGCAATGGTGGGAAGTGGTGAAGACAATACCCTGGAGGGTGGCTCCATTGGTATTGAGGCACTGTTTGAAATTGGGGTTATCCTCTCCTACCATCAGAATTGATCTGCTTTACGGAAAGCCATGAGCAGTGATGAGCTTGCAAGGCTCTGTCTGCTGATAACCTCTGTGACTGAGGAATGCACAGAGCGGAGGGTGTTTGCTAGCTAAACTGGACGGCCTTCAGTGAGGAGAGAAAGTGCATCCATTAAAAATACTCAATCAGTATAGAGGCATATGCAGAAAAACCAGCAAAACCAATCTTGTTTGCAGTGAAGAGACTGGCAATCTTAACATAACGAGAAGTACAGGCCATGTGGTGCCTTGTACACCATGTATGTTCAAGGGAATCATTTTGCAGAGGTGCGCAGGATCTCTGTTCATAGCCCCCATTGCAGAAAACTGCAATTTCATTATGAAGCTGTCAGCAATACATGGTAACTGGAAACCACCAAGCCAGTTTTTCTATGAAGTTTTTTCTTCTATCTTCAAACTGGAGAGGATGCCCAAGTACTAAGCTGGGAAGGGCACTTTAAATCAGAAAGACTGGTACACACCAGCTTGGCTTCATTTTGGGGGATTTAGGACTGATGAATGACTCAGGAAAAAAGTTTCTACAAAATTAGACTCTGATTTCATCAGCTGAGGGACAGAACACCATCAGCTCTGCCACAGACTCTGGCTGGAGCAATCAAATGCTGCAGATATGAGACGGAGGCGAACTGCTGTGAAACTGAGGGATAATTGATACCTAATAAGTTTAAGTAAGTGCTATCAGTGGTATTGTTAAATATAGTTAAATGCAGTTTATCCACCTCTAATTCGGTATTGATCCACTTCTCCTGTACACCAAGGAGGCTGAGTGTACTTGATTTTTAGTGCATCACTTCAGCATCGCTAACTGCCCTGGAACCAGTGGGACCTTTTGGAAACTGTGGTTGACCTCAGTGATATCCACTCTGATTAGCTTGATGCAAGTCCTATGATAACTGCAGTTTCATTAGTAAAGCTCGAGCTCCTTGAGTCATGCAACCAGGTGAAGACCTCTTTTTCTCCTTGTTTCTTTAAACATTCATAAACTCCAGCATGACACTGAAAAAGGCTCAAAAATCTGAGCCTTAAAATCTCAGGACCTAAAATTCAAATCAAAAGGCTTCGACAATTATTATTCTCTAAACCTACAAGCTTTCAGCGAAACTCATTGCCTTTTTGCAGCCTGACTCATGCTACCCGATCGCCCGAGGCTGGCAGTATTGCTTCCTCCTCCCTCCCCAGTGCGGCGGCCGGCTCTTAGACGTGGAGCGGAGAAGAGGCGTCGAAGCTGCAGCGGGGGCACGGAGGCTCGGCTGCACCGCTCACTGCTYGCCAGCCCCCGAGCACCGCCCGCAGCCCCGGCGCTGGTGATCCTGCAGTTTAAAGCTGGACCAGGCAGTGCAGGTGATTACTCATTGCAAATGGTTTGCAGTTTCCACTGCCAGGGCTTTATCTGTCAGTTAGCCACGGGAGCAGAGAAGAGCCGGCTTCACGTTGGCAACGGCCCGAGCTGTCCCTATTTCTCCTCTGTGCACTTTGGAGCATCAGTCCTGTGAAACCCCCCACGTCGGGGGGATGTGTCAGACTGGTCAGGCTGCAGAGACCTCCTCGAAGGACAGCATCATGGTCGGGGCTTCGTCATATGCTCGCGCCCTCCTGGCTTCAATTTGGAAGCTGTGTACCAAGCCAGGGCAGAGAGAGAGCAGCAAATGTGCAAGGGATCAATCCTGCAGCATGCCAAGCACCCTCATCTTCCCACTGGCTCCCACTCTCAGCACCTTGCAGGATCAGGCCCTTTCTTATGAACTGTCAAGTTATTATCGTCTTTCCCTGTTTGGCATTTAACGTCTCTTGGCAAAAGATTAATGAATTGACTGGCTTTCAACAGGTTTTATGAAGCAAGACAAGAGCATGCCAGCACAGACAGAATATTAAACGCATTCAGCAGGGAAGCCTCGCATGCCTGTTGTGTGTCTGTGCAGCCAGTGTGTGTGTGTAGGCACGAAGGGCTCTGAGGGAACCGTTGGCTCAGAATGGCAAGCAAGGGGGAAAATTGCAATAAAAGCAACATGTGGCCTTTAGCTTACTGCCTTACCTCAGATGAACCTTCGTTAAAACTGCTCTGAGCCTGCTGATTTCACACTAACCCCTGCCACACATGCCATGAAGATGATCRTCACATATATTCACATGATGGAAACATATGATTTAGGGATTGGGGGATTTAAAGCATTGTTCCTATTTCTGTGGTTATTTCACCGGGTGTAAGTGCCCCCCCAGCCATGCCATCGGCGTTTGGGTGTGCAGGCTTGCTTTGTCACCTGCTGAAGCAGGCAACAGGCAGAGCTGTCTGCACAGGCGAGGGGAGAGAGARCAGTGAGAGGTGCCTGGGTGATTTATACAGGAATAATATAGCCAAAGAGTTCTGGTGACTTCAGAAACCACCGGAGCAGAGACCTCCCAAAACCAGATTTCATGCCATGTAACATGTCTTTTAGTTGTTTTGTTTTTAAAATATATGGATTGAGTGTTGATTTAGGTCTTTAAAACAAATGAACCATTTTATTCAAGTAATAGCTGTGTTAGCAGTGACTGAAACTATTGCAGTGCTTATTCGCATGCAAGAGTAAAGTAATGGAATTTCAGGCCTGATGAGATCAAACCAAAATGCTCCTGAGTGTTAGAGAAATTTCAGCCCTGGACCTACTTTCAACTCCACGACTCACATCCCAGACCCAGATTTTTAATCCTCTTAATAATTGGAAATAAGTGGCACAGCTCATCTGCTTTTGGAAAGTTTAAAGACAGAAAGCCATAGCCTGTTGTCCTGATGTAGAAGGTCCTGACACTGCGAAGTGCTGAGAGATGCAAGGAATTTCTGATTCCCATGGATGTGAATGGGAACTAAATTTGGCCAGCATCTCACAGGTTTAGGCTTATTAACACAATCGGAATGATGTGATGGTTTACTAATTATTGCCTCTCCCCATATAATATTGCATGGTTACTTTTTGAATAGAAGTTAACAGCGCCAGATCCTCAGCTGGAGTCAGTCAGACCAGATCCATGGGAAACTAAGGGTGAGACTTTATACCATGTCTCTAAGGCCATGTGGGATTTATAAAGCTCTCCAGATCCTTGGCCTAGTCCTGAAATATCTGCTCAAAGTAACCAAAAAAAGCAGTTCACAGTCAGGAGCTCCTTTGGAAAGTACCTAGGGGAGCCCATGGATCAGAAAAGGCGATAGCCGCTGCTCTAAGAGGGGTACCAAACGGCGCAGGAGCTGTCCTGATGCTTGTGATAACCTGTATGAGTTAGCTGTTGCAATGGTGGGACGGTGTGCTGTGGGTTTCATGGTGTGACACACAGCCCTTCTCCTCGCACACCCTTTGTTCCCAGGCTTGCGAGGGCACTGCTGGCTGGCAGAGCAACGCTGCCTTTCTCCAGCATCTAGCCAGGGGATCTGCGAACTTAGAATAACGTCAGGTCTCTCGTCCAGCATGGACAGACAAGAGAGAAATGGCAGAGCTCTCATCCCATGTCCTTAACAGACTGCGTGGAGATTTATGACACGTGGCATGTTACGCAGGTAAACATTTCCACTCACATTTACTGCACAGTGAAGTTATCACACACCACCACTCCTGCCAGCAACCTATATGACAGGCAGAGTAGAGGAGGTCCCTTTCAGGTGACAACACTCTGTGTTAAAAATTAGAGGCATCCTATTTCTTTTGGTATTAATAATAAAGTGTGACACTATGAATTGGAGCTAGACTTGCAGGAGTCATTCCTATCTGGCTGTGCTCCTGAGGCCTGCTGCATGGCATTGAATCCAGCATAAATGCAGTTAGCACTGGGGATCCTCCTCGGCAGTCTCAGGGATAGCTGTAAGTTGATGCAGAGGCTAAAAGACACTTTTTCCCCTCCACATGGGTTGTCCTGGAATGAGACTGTATCATCATGTGAGGGCCCCCTCCCTTCCTTTTCGCAGACAGGTACGGGAATGCAGGCTGCCACATGGATATTCAAATGATAACATATACATACAAACCATTATGTTCTCTTGCACAGGGTTCATCTGACAGTCATTTTGCAAGTGGTTTTCTTTGATACGACATCATGATCAGCATGTTCTAACTGGAACAGTGACATCGTTCCACACCTTGAACCACCCACATGTATATCACCACAGCCTCACCAGATGCAATATCCTTGTACAGGCAGGAGTTTCCCAGGAGAAAAAAAAAACCTGACTGAATCTACTTAGGAAGCTTGCAACACAATGTTTTMTATTGTGTCTTTGACATTTTCTGCCATTACTTCTGTGGCCATGAAGTGAAGCCTTTAATGGCACAGAAGTAATGAAAACAAGGCATGCTAGAGCTGAGGCAGGCATTGCAACAAACTTGCACCAGTGAGAGGTACGAATGACACGAGTTACAGCTTCTGTAATGTCCCATTTTTCCAGGTACCAATTCCCCACAATTGTCCTAAACCTGTATGTTTTGCATATGTGCATTTAAGACTGCATTAGTGCAGCAGTAGTTTTCATGCTGATACCAGGGCTGGGGTTCATTTAAACACATACAGTGTTTTAAGAATATGGATTAAGCTTTTGTCTTCTAGAGTTTTGAGATCAGAGAGCTTTCCATGCTCAGAAATAGAAGACACTCACAATGTGTATTTAATTGCAGCTTGGGTTTTTATTTATTTATTTTTCATCAGTATGCTTCCTTGAGGCTCTTTAGCAGAGGGACTGGCACTCAGAGCTTGCACACTCCAGGAGGTGGTGATGACCACATCRCTCCGTAACATCAAAGCACTCTTTCGATACCCAGGAAGCTTGGGTTCTCTGCGCAGGGGGAAAATGTGCAGGTATTTATTTGCATGAAAAATCCTCTCCATGCATTTTGTGTGGGCAAATGATGGGGCAAACAAACTGCTTCACGTCACCTGCCTTCAAAAACATTCACTTCATATGCCACCATCCACTCCGCATGAAGTGTGTGTGAGTGCAGGTGCTGTCATATAGGTCTGCTGGAAGCTGTGGTCCCAGCAAGCCACGCATGCTCCCTGCCACCGCTCTGCTTTGTGCCTGACCTCCAAAACGGCCGGGTTGCCCCGCACGCACCGCTGCTGAGAGCGCACAGAAGGTGTTACTACGCAACAAGTGAAATGGGTATTTATTTGCCAAGCAGAAGCAGAGGGAAGAGATGTAATTCCCCAGTTTACACACACACATCTGCAGTGTGTCAATGTTTCAAAAGCACAGTTTAAGGGCACATGTGATCTCTGCTGCAAAATGAAGCAAACCTGCACGAGTGACAGATTTATATGCCATTGCATTAACGGATAAACCAACAGTTTAAATACAGCTTACATACTTTGCGTGGAGCAGTTCTATACCCTGGTTCACACCCATCCACGCAGGGTTAACTGACTAATAGTAAGCGAGATCCCTACAGTGCACGCATTCACACCCTCATCTATAGCACACCAGCCTCACTTCTTTACCATGTTGGGCTGTGAAACTCTTACTGTCTGTAGCTTTCCATCCCTATCAAACCCCCACCTGACAGAAGTACCCTGGGCATGCCCCAGACCCCCATCAGATCTTGTAGCATTAATGCTTACGAGATAACAACAGCTGTCATCAGATATCGCCCCAACAGCCTATTTTGTCTTAGGAAGAGTCATGGTCACCAGCCGCCCCAGGAAAGAGGCAGGAAATATCTCAGGCAAGGGGAGTTTCTTCCTTGTCTGTGCCAGCCCCATGTAGCATCCTCAATGAAAAAGGTTGCTTGCTGTCAAGTATGCTGCTTAAAAAAGAGAGGGTACTTGCAGTTGTGAAGTCTCCACGGATTTGTATAAAGTCGGCTCACCCTACTCCCTGCTGAAATGTAAATGATCATCCTGAAAGATGCTGTAAAACCTTTGTGCAAAGCAAGATCTGAGACAATTTCTAAAGTTTCTGAGAAACCAAACTAACTCCAGGGTGGGGAGGGGATTGTAGCCAAAGGACTTGTTGGACTAATTTAAAGAGTATTCCTTGAAAACACAAGAAGGAGCAGGAGTATATGACTCTGTGTGTGTACACATACATATACATCTCTTTCCTTTCCTTCCAACAGCTTTTCCTGCTCATCCTCTCCCTTAATTGAGATTTTTTAGCTCCAACAGTGGATCACAGCAGTAATTATTTTCTTGATCTCTTGCCACACAGTCTCTTTCATCTGAACTATTTCACCCACTCACTTTTGTGCAACTAAATGAGACACAGCAAACACGTGAGTAGTGCATTCATGCAGCAGAGGGAATAGGAAAATTCAAATCGGGGCAGCAGGGCTGTCTCCAGGCTTGCAGGACTCCATGGAAAGTGTCTTTTGAGCCTTACACAGTTTCTTCTCCAATTGTAATTTATTTTTCCCCTGTTCAAAAGCCTGTGTTTCGAACCCTCATCATGCCAAAACTCTTCATGGCACTTAGAAATGAACCCAGATACTCTGTTCAAATTACTGGGAGAAGCTCAGAAGAACTCCTGACCTCTAGAGTTTGATATAGACATCTGGCATTTTTCTTGCTGCTTTAACCTGACTAATCTGTCCAAAATAACTGCCATTGATTCTTTTCTGTTTTCAGCAAAACTGTTTTGGTTCTTTCTGGTGGAAAATTGTTTTGTCAGAAATATTTTGACTTTATTTCCAAACTGTGAAGCGCTTGCTAGTTCCTTTCTGCAATTATTATGCATTTTTTACGTGTCAGGGAGAACACTGAAATGAAAGGGATGCACTGTTCTTGGCAAACCTGATCTTCTTTCCCCATTGTTTCTTTTCCGTAGCTGAGGGAGGAATATATCATTTTGTTCAAGAAGGGAAAATTCCTGCTATTTTCAGTGCTGTGAACGCTGGGAGTTCGATGACATGCAATCGCTGTTCTTGCCAATGCAACGGGACACCAGTTCAGCTGTATTTTTGGCTTAGTCCCGTGCTTTCTAGGAACCACTTCACAGCACCACCACCACCACTGATTAGGAGTACGAGTGAAGGGGACAGAATCCTGTTGCAACACCCTATCCCTTTTTTACACCTGCATTGAAGCTGACTTTTGGAAAAGCAATGAAACAGCACACAAAACTTCAGGGAGTGCATTACCGACACACACTGAGGAACTGCGAACCTCCTTCATACGGGGAGTTGTTGCGGAGATCCTCTCCGTGCTGCACTTCAGCTCCCCGGCTTTGCTTGTGCATGCTGAAGTTGGCACCGTGGTTCTCCAGCTACTGACACCTGTGCATGCTAACACTTGTGCTTGTTCTCGAAGCAGTTTAACACCTGCAGCGTGCTCAGACATCACCGCTCGCCCTTTCAAAACCCCTCTAGGGGTCATCTGCAGTTGTTAAATGTTTTTCTTCCTCCATTCCACTTTGTGTCCCCTGTGAGTGGTAATGACAGAAGCCAGAATTTAGTTCTAGCCTTTGATATTCATAGCGTGTGCTTTTCAGCTGTGGCTTTCTTAAATGTGAATGATAGCAACCGAAACGTCCATTTCTACAAAGCTGCTACCAGACTTCACGAGTAGCAACTCTATGAAAACGTGGAAAGTTTTCACCAGCAGTAGTTCTTCAATGACAGTCACCAAATACTACCTGTAATGGGAAAGCAGCAGGTCTGAGGCTTGGTGTTAGGCTGACGTCCATTACCACCTTCCTCTTTATTTAGTTTTTTTTTTTTTTTTGCTTTATCTGGTGAAAAAAAAAGACTGAATAAGTGCACATTAAAAAGAAAAAAAAGTCAGACAATTCAGAGAATGAAAATGCCTTCAACTTCATGTAAATATTGTTAAAATATGGTTAAAAGTATCACTCATGGACTCAGGAGTTGTCACTCTTGATGTTCTTCCATATGGTCTTTTAGTTTCCTTTGTTTTATTCAATAATAGGCTTGTCCATGTGGTGTCCACAGGAAAAATAAGCCTGGGAATTTAAAGATTCTCAGGGAATGCTGTGGGAGGGAGCTTAAGGTAGGCTGCTTAAGCCACAATTGACTAGTGAACTCAGAACGTTTCAAACTTTCTTTAATATCATAAATTGACTTTTATAGAACCATAAACAGCAGATCAGACAGTACTGGCAGGCGTGCCATGGGCAGTGCTGACAATCTGCGCAGTCATGAGAGCTTGTAGAAACTGCTTCCTGCAAAATGACTGAAGTTAGGATAGCAAAACCAGGTGAAGATCCGGACTCACAACCAGCACTGGCATCCTGGCATGGCTAAAGTAACATAATTGCCCTTCAGTGGTGTTATAATGTTACTGAACAGGTTATTAAGCAAAAAGGGAAATTAGCTCTACTATTAAAAAGCTTTTTTTGTGATGATACAACCATTTTGTACATTAGTATTACCTTGCTGGGAAAGTAAACCACTTTCCTTAGCAATATAAGCCCACCAGTAGCAAGACTGAGCAAAAATAAGAGCCAAGAGGCAATTCATGGTTATTTCACCATGGCTCAGGTTATTTCACCCTGTATGGTTCTCCCACTTCCAGATCCAGCTCGTTGACACCAGACCACATGTCAGACTCCCCGGTACACACGCAGGAAGTCAGCAAAATAAGAGACTGTTTCTCAAGCTACAGAAAAGATGTTAGCAGTGTTTCTGAATAAATACTTCTAAATTTGGAGTTTCTTGGGATGAATTAAACTGATCCTGTGCCACGGTAGCCCAGGTGATCCTTTGCAAAGCTGTTCACTGAAAAAAATCAACATCTGCCCTATACATTGAGGTGCAAAAGCAGGCAGGAGGACTTACCCTGCTGAAAAAAAAGTCATCTTTCCTGAGTGCGTATGCTTAACCCGGGCTGAAGCCATCTTTTCGGAAGAGTGTGTCACCTTACAGCGCACGAGCGAGTGTGTGTATATAGGAGTGTGTGTTTTTTGCTCCCTGACCTAGAATCATGCTGTTATATAAACCCTGGGATTATCAATAACCTCACATTACAAACCAGCTCCTGTTCAACTCATTAAAGGATTGTGTCTCTGCCTGTTCTGACTCATTTAGCCTCTTTGGCATTCTTTCTGTTAATGAAGATAGCAATTCATTACTCTGCACTAGCTGAAACACCCAGAGGTTAACTCAGTTTTCCCTTTTGAAACGATTCTTTTACAATGGTATTGCAGCAGTTCCTTCTGCCCTGGCAAAACAGGCGTCAGACCAGCCAGCAGCAAGATATTCCAACCTCAAATACTTGCTTCTGAAATTACGGCTAGATGTATCTGAAGTACCCAGACCTGGATCAAACCAGCAAACTTCCACCACTCTCGGCCCAAGCTCGGTTCCCTCGCTTTATCACGTACGACATTACATCACCGCCTTGCAATGAAACATATAATCAAAAACCCAGAAGCTGACTCTCTCTAGGGGTTTTGGAAGAACCAGTTTTTAGGGAGAAGAAGCTGAGATGTGACCTTGTTTCTTTAAGCTTTTGCCATATTGAGCAAAACAACTCGTCTGTAAGTAGGTTCATAACACTGTCCTTTTTTTCTTTAACCAGCTCTACAATTTGACCAGGCCAATGGGATCAGCAAAAATTCTGCAAGAATTCTTCCTTGGAAATCCAGGAATTTGCTGTTCTGGTTCTTCTGGCTCTCAGTTCTTGTGCAACCTGCTGCCTTGCATAGACCCATGCTCTGTTTTCTTCCCAGCAACTCATCCTACACAATCCACTGCAAGCTGAAAGTCTGCTTTACAGACTGAAAGGCTCCTGTCATTTCTTGTTTTTTTTTTCTTAATGGTCTTAGTGGGCTTTGATTCTAAACCCAAAGAAATCAGCCAAACCTGAAGGTGTAAAATTCCTCGGTGTTGGCCAGTGCCCCATGAGTTTAAATCCCAAGGCAGCCAGGATAGATTTAAAGATGCTTCCAGTCAGAAAGTGATGACTGTACAGCCAGTATCACCTGAAAACATAGTGGAGACAATTTTGAGGGAAAAGTATTTTACTGGCTGAATAATCGTCACTCTAAACAGGTGAATTTCCAGGTCACTTTGTAAAGAACAACCTGGACAAAACCGGAGTAAAGAAACAGGAACTAAACCAAATCCTCCAGAAATCACCTAAGGTTAGAAGGCACCATGGCTGGAACTTAAGCAAAACAAAACAAAGAGGGGAAAAAGAAGAAAAATAGAAGAGAAGAAACGAGACGAAAAGAAAAATTGGGAGCAGTTTGTTTTTTATTTTTTTAACAAATCTACAGAACTGCAGGCAAAACCAAGGAAAATTACGTTGCTCTTCCTGTGGAAAAATTATGAAATTCAGATTGAGAGAGTGTTCTGATCCGTCTGAGGTTGGCATTTTAATGGGGCTGGCTTCTCCAAGGCAGCCTGTTACAGCCCCATTCAATAGTTCTAACCATTGTGGAAAAATGCCATGTGCCAACAGCTATTTTCCACAATTTTCTTCAGAAAATCTGAAAGAAATGCAGAAAATTGATTTGCAGCCCTGGCAGAGAGATAGAGAAACAGTAGCACAAGGCTGCAGGCCAGTAATTTATGTTTCGAATGTCACTGAGTGCTTTGCCTATAATTTCAAGGGAGAATGATAATAATTAAAAGCACAAACTCTCCAGTCGTTTCTTACGAGGGAAAAAGCTGAATGTAGTAAGTGTAGGGATTTCTTTAAGTGCTTAACTTTTCCAGTGGAGTTTCAAAGATTAAATATAGTAATAATATCTGTCATCCAAAATTATCCCAGCGAGCTTTCCAATGTAGACAGGGGAAGCACTTCAGCCACCACTAAAATGCAGCCACTGCTTGGATGAAACGTGGCAGCTGTTTAACAACAGGCAGCCCTCCACGGCCCCTTCAGCCCACAGACACGGAGCAGCAGCCAAATGCTCCCCTGGGACAGACGGAAGCTGTGGGCACTGTCGCTGGGAGGGCAGGGAGGGCTCGGTCATTCCAGCATGTCCCTACCCAGCGCTGTGAAGGGTGGTGAAGAGACACCTGAGCCAGAGATGAATGAAGGTCCTGCATCATGGATAGCCAAGTGGATGTGACATCTTGTATCAGGACTTGCTCATTTGGGTTTAGCCTGGGATCCCTTGCACGATGCTGTGTTGCACCATGAAATGATTCTTCCATGAGGAAGCAGTCTGTAATAACATACAGAGCCAGCATGGAGACAAGAATGTGAGGCAGAGAGTATCAGAGCAACCAGCTCTATTTCTGGCTTAAAGTTCATGAGATGTAAAAGATGACCTCTATACACAACATTGGCTCCAAGTTAATGCCAGTGGTGGTTGGTTGGAGTGTATATTCACTGTGCAGTGGTTACATATGGGGTACTTTCTTGGGTCTAAACCAAGCCCAAGCCTCTCCTGGGCTGGTTCTGTAGTTAGCTGGGATACTGATTGAATACCGGGCTCCAATTCAACTCAAGTTGCAGGCTACTTGCTTAGCTGTAGAGAGACAGGGAAAGAATCACCCCAGTTAAAAACAGTCCTCTAACACCATTCCTATCTACAGTTTCTTTGGCAGGGGACACAATAGCAAGCTGCAAACTATAGTTTGCCATAGCTAGATTTCCACAGGAGTCTCCCATGGGAATCTCTGAATAAATGGCTGAATTCACCTCCATCCTGTATTTGAATAAAACTGAGTGTGCACGCTCCTGTGTGCATGGCCCAGGAGGCTGTTTGTTCACCCTGCAAATACAATGTACTTTCCTGTCAGTGGGAGCAGAAACCCCCATAGCAATTGAAATTGCAAAGGACACATAGGAGCCACGTGAGCATTTCCACTTACTGTTGGTAAAGTTAATAAGAATTATGTGTATACACCTAAGAGCAAACTTTCTCCAGTCTGTAAATAGGGATAATTTCCTCTACAAATTATTTAATTTGCCAATGGTTCTAATCTATATAGAAAAAAACGCGCTTGTAACTTTCCACAGCCATTCTGACAGTCATAGGGACATTTCTCAAGGCATTTATTACATCCAGTGAGAAAAAAAAAGACTTAGTAGTAGTACTTTATATACTTCAGAAAACGAAAGGAATGGTCATATTTCAGTAGGTGATCTTAAACGGAGAGCAAAAACTAAATACTGCGTTTATGAAAACAATAAAATCAATAAAAAGAAGAGAGATCAAAAAAAAAAATTCTGGGCTGAGGAGGTATTTCAATTCTATTTTTTCAGCAATGTGGCCATTATATTAAGACTATATTTTGTCTAGATTTTTTCAAAGTAAATCACAGAATCTTCATGGGTACAGGCAATATCATTGCAGAGATAAATGGTTTTCAGATATAAGTTTCTGACTGGGTAAACATTGGCCCTTTGACCATTGATCATTTGTCCACAAATCATAATATTTACTGACATACAAAGGAGATGTATGTATTGCTACATACATTCACCTTTCTGCAACAGAAAATCCTCCTGACAGTGTCTCATTGATTATGAACAGGACTTGAATTAGGACAGGGTATAGTAAATTTGTGTATCAGCACTGCCCCCAAATGCTTTTTCTTCCTCCAGAATCTAAATATTCATTAAAAATAAAAATAATCTCTTATCTATTCTTATAGGTATAAGATTAGGTATTCCTCTTATAGGAGGAAAATTTTGGGAAAGTATTTAACTGTGAATGACATAACCTATGCCTGCCTGAGTTTGAAGAGAGCCTGAAGAAAGGTGTAAATAACTAAGTCCTGTATTCATCTCAGTTGGGCATTAACTCACTTTGCTTGTTAGCAACACATGTAAGAAAGCAGAGGGTGATCTCACAAATCGCTGTGCTGACTTGTTAGAAATTCCCACCGGAAATATTCGGAAGGAAAATTATCCCCAGGGATCACACTTTAAAGTTCCCAGCAGCTTTCCTGGATACTTTTAGCCTTGTGGAGGGGTAACAGCAGCAAAAAAAACCCCAGTGGAAGGCAAAGCCCATGGAAAAGAATATCTGAATCTCTCTCCTATGTATTACTAGGGTGTTCTTGTGCTTTGCTGGACACAGTAATCCCATCCCAAAGTCCTAAATACTTGGTAAAAAGTAGATGATCCTACCTAGGGCAAGGCCTTTTGCTCATTCTTGGAACTGGCACACTCCCGAGAAGCGGCCTTTAGTACTAGTTTTCGATTGCACCAACACAATTGCACACGTTGCTGATTTAACTGAGGGCAGAATTTGACCCTCAAGCCTGCATGCAGTGTCAGAGATGCTTTGACCACTGGGCCTATGTTCCAAGCCCTATTATGGTATGTTATCATATAATAAATATGTGATTAACGATTACTAAGCATCACTTAATGAAAGGTTTTCTTGCTTTTTCTATTTATATTACTGTGTATAATTTGAACCTTGGATAATTAAATGCTACATAAAATATTCCAATACTAGCAATCCTGGGAGCATCTTTTTGAACACTTGGCAACCTTGTAATGGTTTGTCATTAACAAGCATGCCCTAATGTGACATTCCACTTCAGCAGTCTCTCTGAGAAGGTCTTTTTTTTCCATTGCAGCAAGGAGATGAAGACTGAGTTATCCAGAAGAAGCAGGTGTTGCAGCGTTGCTCCCTGCGGAGGTTATTTCAATACCCAGACGTCATTAGCACTGAGATACAGTACGTTGTAGTACAGTAAATGCGTCACGTTGCACTGGCTTCCATGGTACTCTAGTGCATCCTGCCATGTATCATTGCGGGTTTCTGTCAGCAAAGGTTGTTTGAAAGGGAGGGACTAGTCACCGTAAGCAGGAACTGCAGAGCAAAGAGGAAGATTGTAATCTTTTTCCTCCCCCTTTTATAGAYGCTATCTTCTTGGCATTGAAATAAGAAAAATACTGCAAATGCAGGAATCACTGGGTCCAGTTTAGTATAATTTTATAAACAGCAATATTAGCTGAAAAAACCATTATAAGTAATACTGAGTTACAACAATATCTCTGATGGTGCACCAGTGCTCCAGTAGTTTCACCAGGGAAGGATTTAGCCCTGTTGTCACATTGCCCTGTGGTTGTCTAATGATACCATTTCTGAGTAGGCAACATCTTACCGGGGAGGAGGGGGATGGGACATGGATGTAGGCATCTGTGCAACCTCTTTCCTGCCATGTGGGAGAAGCTATACTAATTCTGGGGACCTGCAAGTCCCTTAAGCTCCCAGAATACCTGCCCCAGTTTTACAGCACAGGTGCCCACCTTAGGATGACAGGATAATTCAGGTTGGAAAGGACCTCAGGAGGGTCTGCTAGATCAGACCAGGTTATTGAGGGTTTTATCCAGTCTTGTCTTGCAAACCTCCACAGATGGAGACAGCACAGCTTCCCTGGGCAACCTGCTCCACCGCCAGTCTGACCTCCTGGAGGAAGGTGTCCTGGTGGAGGCACCTTGTCCTGGTGCCAGTAAGCATGCAGAGCAAGTGGAAGTTACTCCCTGAGTGAGTACAAAGTAACGTAGCGCGGAAAGCAATTAGCACGAGCGTGCAAGATAAGACAGGGGTGAATTAGAGGGGTTTGTCTACACTGCTGTCTTGGATTACACCTAACACAGAGATAACCGGATCTAGCCTTAAACTTGCAGCTGGTCCCTATGCTCGTTAGCTGAGTGGACACTGGTCGGTTTTGGCCACAGCCCCCTGTTGCTTAAGATTTGACTGTTTTGGTTGGAATAACTGCTTTGTTATTTGTTTCCCTCTACCAAGCTGCTCCTTCATCACATAAGTTAATTCTACTCATTTTTACACCCCTGAATAGCATCATTTAATGTCTTAGCTGAAATGAACAGTGAAGTCTCTCCACTGAATTAAGCTGGGTTTGTGTAGCTTTGCATGAAGTCTGGATTGATTTAATATAATCTGATGTCAGCAACACATGAGGTACGGGATAGTCTTACTGTGCATGATGCGGTAGGAAGGTGTTGCTAATACAGCAAGGAGGAAAATACAAACCTCTGGTAAGTGGAAGTAAAAACAGGTAGAAACAGGTACTCTTAATGAAACTGTTCAGAACGAGATGCTGCTTCAGCTCCGTAACTGTAAATCCAAAGTAAGAGAAGGCCCCTGCAGACACCCAGCGAGCTGACGGAGCAATGTGAAGTTACTCCAATCAAMATCTGTTTTGGTGGGAGCAGAACTTGCCTCTGCATTGTTAGTACAAGTCGCAGTTTACACAGCGTGAAGCGTTTCAATTTCGTAATGAGGTTTGCATTTGAATGCGGGTCTCTGGGAATACAAGAGGATAATTTTATCTAAACCGATTTATCCACCCCTGACAATTTTACCCAGCAGGTCTCAGATGCCGAGTGGAGATTCACTAGTGGCTCTGCCTGTGTATTCGCAGGAGATGCCTTTTTTAATTCCTTAGCAATTTCTTTGTTACTGGAGGAGGAGAATGAAAGGCTGGCTGAATGAAGGGAGAGGCACGACCCCTGTGTCTTAATAAAATAAAATCCTCTGGGGTTGGCCCAGAGGTTATGCTTCCATTGCCATGGGAGAGACCTGGATTAATTCCTGCTCTGGTCCTTTGCTCTGAGGACCAGCAGCAGCGGTGCAGGGTGTTGCAGAGGTTTTGGGCGGCGACACTCAGCAATGACCTTTCTGATTGATTGCAGGGCAGTGTGGATGAGCCCCGGGGCGACCCAGCGCTCCTCAGCCGGGCAGCACTGCTGGAGGGGAGCCGGGGCAGATGACAGCCCAGGGAGAGGAAGAGGGCTCAGGGCTCTTTCGGGGGCATAGGAGTTGTCCTCAGGTTTAAAAAGCAAAAAGCATATAAAATGACACACCCCGCTGCCATAGCTAGGCAAGATGTAGGAAATTCAACAACATATTATTTGCTGGAAACAAAATGTACTTTTTTTTTAAATGTGGCTCTCAGTGAAAACCACGTTTATAAAATTTCAAACAATGTATGTTTTGTGGTTGTTGGGACTGAGCACAGCACTCCTCACGGAGCTTTAAATCATTTCATATGAATGCAAAAGCCCTCTCTGCTTTGCTGAATCGAGAGATCTCCAAAAAAGCCTGAATGTGAAAAGAAAAGTAACAGCTGAAAATTCCAGCCAGCGGGTTCGAGTTTTCCAAGGCCTGTTTGCTTTGGCCTGCCCCTGCCATTCCTTTCTTTCTTTCTTTAGAAGTGTGAAACTGGTTGGTTGCTGGTATTTGTTCTGCGGTCTGCGCTAACTGTTCCATCTGTGTAAACTCCGACTTGCCAGCCTGGGAGTTTAACAACACTTTCCCTTCAGCTGGAAGGAAAATGAAAGTCCCGTTAAGTGGCACTTTGAAGCTTTGCAAAACACACTGCGTTGAGTTTGAACGTAGAGCGGGAAGGTCTGCTCCCGCCYGGGGCTGCTCCTTGCCGTCAGCACGGGATCAGCCCCGGGCTGGAGCCGGCGGTGGGGTTTGGGGGCTGCACACACTCAAAGCACCTCTAGGCATGCTCAAAAGTGCATTAGCAAATAAAACAGCTAAAACCTACAGAAACGCAAGGACAGCCGTGTAGCTAAGTCACCTATGTTTTTACTAGGGGTATCTCTTTGTCACTAGTTACCAAGACTCTGATCTATGAAAGTATTCAGGTTCTAAGACAATCTATCAGGCACCCAAGTAGGAGTTAAGTGCCTGAATATCTCAGTGGATCTGGTTTCTAGCTAGTGTCGCACATTAGAATTGCTGGTTTTCTTGTCCTAGATGTCCAGCTTAGTCCTAAAGTGAGTCCAGTTCCCCTTTGATCAACCAGTTCAGCTGTGCCCAACATGATCAAAGYTTTGATTGCCTCTGATTTTTAGGATTGGCGATATTTCTATGTTGGTATTGTCATTCCAGGTCACTACTATAATTGATATTTTATGTCTGTGGATTGCCAAGCTGTGATTTAAATCTGAGTCCAGCTTCCAGATGACCTTTGTATCATTGACCAAGTCTTGGGGAGCGTAGGCTGAGGAGCAACCAGCTCCAGCACCCCGTTGGTGTGATGGAGGACGGACTCACCCTGCCATGTCGGATTGACCTTGATGGAGGGTTGGTCCCATCCTGGCAGGGCTCTGAGTCCAGCTCTGATGGCACCTCTGTGTTGCTGGGCCGGTTCTAATCTAGAGTTAAGTCTGGCTCAGTTCTCGTTTAGAGATAAAATATAAAAAAATCCCTGATTAACTCTGCCTCAGTGAGAATGCTCTCAGCCTTTTATTTACACWGAAAAGTTGACTGAAATGCTGTTTTGCCTCCCGTTTTCACACTGCTGTTCTTCTGACCTGTGGTGTGTATTTGTCCTTCCTAGGGTTCATCAGCCCTGCCTAGATCATACTCCAGTGCCTCGGGCATATGTCTGCCTTCTCCCCTTCCTCTTTTTTCATGCTGTTTTCTTTTGTTTCCTGACTGTGTGCTTTGCAAGGGTATATTTTCAAAGCTATGTATGGGTTTTAGCTGCCTGAATCCTGTTATGGCTAACAGAGAAGCTGTGCTGCTAATACACAAGTAATACTTGGAAGATGTATAGTAAAATTCAGGATCAGTTAATATCAGCATAGGAGAGGGGTATATCAGCTCAGGAAAACTCCTTGCTGCTGAGAAAGCAGAATTCATCAGATTCTTCTAAAATAATATTTCTGAACATTCATATTATCTCCCAACAGCTGTTGAGTTCAATCGTGTTTACTCCTAATCAAAAAATATACTGTTGTTTTTTCATAGAAAATTTAGAGGAGAGGGGATTGCAAGTGTTTTAAAGAAAACTACAAATAACACTGGAAGTAAATGTATTTTTGAGGATGACTTTCAATAAATAACCAGCTTATTGAAAAATGCTTTTTCCTGAAATTCAAACCAAAAAAATCACTGAACATTTTTCAGATCTGGCTTTCCCCTGCTGCCTTTTTCTGTTTAAAAACCGATTCTTTTCAAATACTTTTTACTTCAGCTGCAACATCTTATTTCTGCTGAAAATAAATTTCTATTGAAAAGTCCAACCAGCTTTTCTCTGTGAGGATTCAGGAGATCTCTTCAAGAAATGTTAGCAAAATGTTCTGTCACACAGTGTCTGCTGTAGGTAACAGGAGATATTTGTTCTCTGAAGAAATCTCCATTGCATAATGCAGACACCTTTCATTTTTCTGCACTCTAGCTCAAAAACCTGTACCTGCCAACTTACTTTGACCAAAGAAAGGTCAGTTGTACATTTGCATAAAATCGAATACATTTGCATAAATCAAGCTGCAACTTCCTATATTACATTGATCTTGAATGCATATTCTGTTTTTYGTGGTGACAAGGGATGAGAGGCAGCAACAACCAGCTATAAGAGTGCTTATCCTAAACTCAATCCTGCACTGAAGTGAATAGAGATCAATCCTTGAGCCTACCTGAACGCTCACAGATGTGTGTGAGACCACAGTAGACAGTCAGTTCTGCTTCTGCTCAGCTCACCAGAGGGTGAGAGACTATTTTTTCCCCATTTTTTACCTGTTCTGCTGTGCAGAGCTCTACTGAAGTCATGGAAGCAAACCTGTAGGTATTCAGAGGTCCCCATAGGCTGAGAATTCAGATTAAAGTATCCAAAACCAGGCTTTGCCAAGATCATCAGTAAGTCAATGCACCTGAAATTTTCATACAACAAGTTTTAGTTCATTTAAGTTTACCCAAGGTGGGAGGGTCGTGATAAATTTGGATCCAATTTTTTGTCTGATTTGATGAAAGTGGCAGAGAAAATTAAGACTCTCCTGACTTTAGGAACTTAAGCCTTCAAATTAATTTCAAATTCCAGGAAATATCTAATAAAATCACTGCAGCTGACACTGTTCAAATTGCCAATATATTCAAAAGCAATTTAGAAGTGCCAAAGCGATGACATGCCAGGCCAGCCTCTGCTACTGTCTGCATCCAGTGGCACCAAGTCCTCTGCTGGAAAGCCAAGGGGCCAGGTCACGCGCTCTCAGTGCTGATCGCTGGCAAAGCTTTTTCTTAAGAAACCACTTAAGCAGCTCCAGACTGGCCCTTTAGATAACCTGTCTGATTACTTTCACCCTTAAATCCACTTAAATATGAGACTTACAAAATGATAGATCTTAAAAACAGAAGGGAACCCTTTTTTTTGGGTGTGGAGAGGAATCATTTCATTTCTTATCACAACCAAAAATTGCTTTCACACTCTGCACCTGGGCTGTGCAAGTCAGGCAGGATTAGCTCTTTGCAGAAAACCCCTTTTTAAACTACACAGAGAATTTAAGTAGTACCTGRGCCTTTCAGTGGCTTCCTCCCTGCAGCGGCTTTCTGTGCATGCCACCGAGGGGGGGTTAGCAGATGGCATGGCTAACAGTGTGAAACGTTTTGATTTACCTGAATGCCTACCCATTAGCTCTGAGAGAAACGACTGCTGTCAGCTCTGCTAGTCTGGTAAAAATTACATTGCTTCTCCAACCCCCTTTGCTTTGATCTGCCCTTTTTGGGTATCGCTGCCGTCCATGCTCACAAGCGAAACATGCAGCAGAGTCAACAGCATCAAATACCCACGGCAGCGCAGGTCACCAAGACAGCCTGTGCACAAAAACCGTACACAGAAAGTCGTCTGTCTGAGCCCCACACAAATCCCCAGCACACCACAAGTTAATGCACTGCTTATATCTAATTAAGCATGCAAGGTGGCATCCCCAGGCAGGTGACCAGAATCAGGAGACACCAGAAAATGATAAGAGGAATGACCTGGAAACCAACAAAGTTTTACTGAGGGGGGAGGGTTTGGTTTCATTTTTTTTTTCTCTCCTCTCACCTCACTTGTGCCTCTGCTCTCTTTTTTGACCCATGTTTAGGTTAAAAACTAGCTGTTACTCATTTTGGCGTGTGCATGCCAAATCACAGGAGTTACCAGGGCAAAGGCCCTTCCTTCGAAGTCGGCAGCCAGACGCTTTAGGGCACCCTCTCAGACCTCATGGCGGTGGTAAGTGTGGAGCTCTCCCTTGTGCCCGGGTGCGGTGGGACGTGGGACAGCCTGGGCTGCCCTCTCTGCTGATGCTTTCTGGCTCTACTGATTTGTAGACTCTCTGCAGTGCAGCTGCTCTGTGGGCAGCTTTAGCAGGCAGGGCTTGATGGAAGGTTTTGCAGAAGTATGGAGCCGTGATGGTGCTGGCATGACAAATGAAAGCAAAAGCAGCTCTTGGCCTGAGCACAGAAGCTGTTTATTACCTGCAAGCACAACAGGCTTCAGGGGACGCTGTTCAGTGGCTAGCAGCACCGCTCGCAGAGCTGTAGAACATGAGCTGCTCTACAGGAGGAGAGCAGATACTATGTGTGCCAGGGTTTGACCTTCCTCTCATTCTGGAGCAAACTGGGAGAAATCCTACCAGGTCCATGGAGAACTTGGCTCCTAGTTTCTAGAAACGCTGCTCCCGCAGGAGCGAGCTGGTGTGTCTGCACCTGCATGAAACAGTCTTGAGATCTAACCTGTCCACTGCAAATGAAGCAATAGAGGTGTAAGACGGTGACAGGTCATAAACTCAAATCTTTGATGCTATCAGCCAGACCAATTTCTGCTCCAATATTCAACAGGAGCTTTTGGAAGGGTGAGATAATGGCTTGGGAATTGCAGCTGGCCTAAGCATAGCACAGTGAAATCTCTATCTAGCTGAGAGTGTGACACATTTAAACCGAATCAACAGCGTATTTATTTTATTATAATCCTGTAATAGCAACAATGACCTCAGAGCGGGGTCTTTTCTGAGCACTAGAGATTAGCTGGGGTTAACAGTCCCCAGGACGCTGATCTCTCCAAGGCYGTGATGAAGATGTGGAGCCTTTTAAAAGGATTCATTACTGGCTGCTGAAGTCTCCATGTTACAGCCCCATAAGATCTAGGCATGTTTTTAATAAGCCAGGTCTGGCCCTCCATCACCCCATGCATTGCCTCCTAGCCAAAACTGCTTTCTTCTGGCATTTTTAGCAGCGTGTCTGTTCTCACTGCAAGTTTGCTTCCTCTGCGGTTTTGTAGCATGTTGCCTTCCATGCTGGTAGGGCCAACATAAGGGGAAGTAGGTGGGGAAATGCCACTCCTGTTCCTCTGCCAAAAGCAGAGGAGAACTCTGCCTTCTATCTTTAGTTTGGGGGAAGCAGCATTCCCTCCTGCTTCCCTTTCCTGCGCCGCTGTGCAGCGAGGGCTCCCCGGCGGTTCAGGCTGTTTCGGCTGGATGAAGGGCGGAGTTGGTGGCTGTTAGTCAGCTTGGAGACGCTCAGTGCTTCTCCTTCTGCGTGCCTGCCCTTGCCCTACTGAGTCTCAGGGCTTTTGCACCACAGTGCATGCGATAAGAATCAAGCCAGGGGAAGTGCACATAAACTCAAGACTTAATTTTTAAAAATCTGCCTTTGCAGAATGATTAAAAACAAGAGGCCATTTAAAAAGCGTTACCAGGATTTTGGAAGTATCAAGAACATTTTGGCACCTCTGCTGCCCATAGTACGTTGTCCTGGTGTAATTTCTTGAGTCGCTATGTGATGTTTTAGCTCCTGGCTAGATAATTATCAGACAAATATCCCATAATGCAGAAACATCAAGTCATTATCAGACCCTGGAAGAAAAAAGTAAAATCAAACTAAATACAAAATAAAGCAATATCCTACAAACAAGTGATCTGTCTGATACCATTCTTCTGCTGGAGGCATCTCCATTAAGTTCCAGTGACAGCAGATGGAAGGCAGGGTGCAGAGAGGCCTCTAGGAAGACTTCTTCGAGCCTGTGCTAAACTTGCTTTTAACTACAATTACAAAGTCAATTAGAAAGTCATTTCAGCACTAATGAAACAACGAATGATTGATACTTAATGGTCTTGGCAGGCAATCCAGCCCAGTAAATACAGCTGAACAAAAAAAGGCAATTCAAAGTTACAAGACATCAAAAGTTTAGGGTTTTTGTGTGTCTATATATATGTATGTGAATGCATGTATTCCAAAATCAAAGCATTTCAGTTTGGGGTTGCAAATGAGTGTCTTTAACAAGAGCTGAGTTCATACTCCCAGCCATTCCTGTGTAACCCATAATGTGCTCAGCCTGGCAAATCTGGTTCCAGATCCCAGGCTGGATTCGGAGCACTTCACTGTCCAGATCAGGTGTCAGGCGGTCATTTCGCCTCTTCTCCAGGTAGCAGCATGCTTTGTGCAGAAGTAGGGGTGAAGGAAGCATAAAACCAGATATATTATATATTATATATATTATAGATAATATATTTCTTTATAAATACACACACATATAGATGTATATATATTTCTAGATGCCTCTGCCCTGAAGAGGCAATAGGTCAATGCATTATGCTGTTCTCTTTCCTGTGGCTTCTACTGCTCTCTCTGGGTTTAAAAGCAATATTGATGTTGTGGTGTCTTGGCCTACAAATCTAATCCCAGATGAGATTAGGAATCCTCTCTGCAGCAGGAGGAGAATCCTAGGGGGGGATTCAGACTAAATCCAGCTGCTGAGATAGACGTTTCTGAGCTTTGTCCAAACGGAAAATCTCAAATTTCAGTCCTCGGAGTAGACAAGTTTTTCCTTCACCGTGGTACAGCAGCGCAGAGCTGGGTGACGGCAGGGCTCTCCAGCGTGAGCAAAGGCAGATGCCCAAAGCTGATGCAACGCAGAAGAATTAAAACAGCTGTAGGGAAAGTGCTGCAGTACAAACTATTTGAGCAAAACCTCTTTAATGTAGATATGCTGTCCACACACAGATCCAGTTTAAAACTTAATACTAGAGCAGAGCTTCTTGTGTGTTATAATTATGTCATAGAAGTTTGATTAGCAAGAGGAATTTCCTTAGTTTTCCTGTAATCCTAGTGAAACCCGATTACAGCAAGGAAACCTTTTTGCAAGGAAAATGAAATTTCTGGGATGTCCTTTTCATTTCCAGTGAAAAATGCCAAAGGTCTGTTCATGGTGACAGTTACATCACTGTAAATGCAGGATAACTCCACTGGACATGGTAAAGCTCTTTCTTCTCATGCAGCCTGTGGTGTGCCTAGCTTGGCTATGGAGCTTCTCTAGTGTTTTTCTCTGCCATGGTTGCGTGAAGATGCCAGGATCGGAGGCTGTTACCTTTGGGCCTGGACACACACACAGACACTGTCTGAAAGAGTTTGACCTATACGTTTTAACCATGCTTTATACTTCCCATCTGAGGATTTCARTGTTCTTTAAAGGTACATTCATGGTGCCTAATCACCTCTGAGGCAACCACTTTCTTGAGGTCTTGGTTTCAGAAAAGTGACACATGTGTGATCTGTGTGGGTACAATCACTGCCCACCCTGTGCTCTTTCCATCACTCCTGTGTCCTGTATCTCCTTTCTCTGTGCACTTACATGGAAAGGTGCAATTTAACTGCAAAAGAATAGCAGTGCACAAAGCGATTGGCCAGACTGAAACATTTACTTAAGGCCGTTTGTTTATAGCATCCTTTCACTCACCACAAGACCGTTTTTTGTTTTAATCCAGGCATATGAGGGCTGCATCTTACAGATGTTACAGGCTTAAGCTGCCCTGAGAACACACCACCTTCCTTACTCCTGGGACCCATGAGCTGGGTTTTTCTCGTAATGCATTTGGTCTCTCTCTAGAGAGGCTGCTGTAAAATGATTGCTGAACCCATCTCCAGTTCACTCCTGCTAATTAAACACCTCTGGTTCAGTGCTCACTCGCTCATTTTTTTTTTCCTTTTCTTCCTTTTTTCTTTTTCTTTTTTTTTTCTTTTTTTCTTTTTTTTTGGCTAGTTCCAAGAGGATATTATTTTTAGCTCTGGAGGGTTAAAGGGGAAGGGAATTGTGCCAGAATCAGGTTGTTAGGAGATGGGGAGAGAGGAAAAAATGCTGGGGGTGGGGGGAGATCTGCAATGATTAAAATTCCATCTAATAATAAGACAGAAAGCTCTGGTGCATGGGCCCAGCCTAAATTAAGCTCCTGAATTAGAAGCGCTTTCCAAAATTCCTCTCTAGACAATTTAATTAGGCGACAGGTATTTCCGGAGTCACACGGTGGTTCCACTTGGCAGTAAATAAAGCCTCCAAGAATTTTTACCCTAGAATCCAATGAAGAAAACAAAACAAAACCTTCAGCAGGAGACAGAGCGGCGTGTTGTGAAATTGGCCTGGCTCCGCGCGCCGCGGGCATGCTCTGCCTGCAGCCGTCCGCCCCCTCCCTCCCCATCTCACCCCCTGCCCAACTCTGGTAATAAATGGTGTACCAGCACAATCCCGATTAAGGGGCCAGGAGGTTAATCTCTAGGTCGCTATCTGATAAAGTCCATATCCAGGCACTGTACTCCACAGCCTATTGATAATCTTGGGGCTTACTATTATTTAGTGTCGGTGCTGGATTGAGGTGTACAGTCTGCAGTCCTGGCACAAACGATGCGATCCATCTAAGTCAGCTTTGCTCTTTTCTTATGCTGTTCACCCCCGTCGGCCCCCCCTCCCTCTCTGGTGCAGTGATTAAGGATGCAGGATCCCCAGCCCCTCGCTGACAGCACTGAGCACTGAGGAGAGGTGATGCCGTTGCATTAGGCAGTCTGGAGGAGGGGAGAAAGAGGGACTCAAACCAAGCAAAAACTCAAAACCATCAAACCCTTTATTCCTCATTTATAATTAATAAACAATAATTAAAAAAATAAATAATGAAGTCAATTATTTCCTTTTATGGTGTAAATGATCTTTGTAACCCATGAAAGCAAGACTTATACCCCTCCCTCCAAAAAATCTACCCAGACATTGCTATGCTGAACAATGTGTAGTGACACAACAAAGGAGATGCATTACTTTTACCTGAAAGGTATCACTGGTTTTATTTCAGACACAAGGACAAGTGTAACAACGTAGGCCATGTACTGATAGGAAAAATGGGAATTTCCAGAATTCCCAGAAAATATTCCTTCCAGCCACACTGATTTTGTCATCATCTTCTTTCTACTGGCTGGTCTTGTACTAATTCTTCCTTAATTCCACTCCCAAACATTAGATGCTGCCTTAACATTGTCTTGGAAACACTACATGTATGAAAATATTCTTTAGATTTCCTTGGGGTGAAAAAGAGAGAAATTAAAAACCAGAGTTATCAACAGAGTGTCCAAGTCGTAGGCACCCAACTCCCATGGAATATCGGTCTGTGTGACATCATTAAGTGACTTCAGGAGTCCCTACTGGAGAGTAATGTCTTCACCAGTAGCCTCTCCAATATCGAGGGCTGTATGGACAGACAGGCTGAGCAACTCTAAATTCAAATTAAGCACACAGAATGAGTGGAAATTTGGAAAATTCTTAAGGATTTTTAGTATGTGAGAGTCAACACAATGCTCATGGGAAGAGTGCTTGTTTCTCATGTGGGTGTTCTAACCTTTAGCAAACACAGTCCCTAGTAACTACCAGCTATTGCCAGGAAGAATTGCCTAATGCTTCGGGAAATGGCATGGGCTTGCATTCCTTGAGCCAGGCATCCTGGAGCAGTCCTCTGCCTTTCTTCTTGAGTGGGTGTCTGAATGTCCAGGTTAGGAGGATGTTGGGGATAAAACATCAATTTTTGCACCGGGCTGGAAGAACAGAGAGTATTTAAATTCATTCTTGTTTGTAGAGAACTTTAAAATTATTCAAATGTATCTGTGTTCCCATTTAACATATAATAATGATTTCATTTAAATCTGAAGGGATTCTTCTAGTTGCAAGAGTTATTACTCCATTTTAATTAAATATCCATTGATTTCTAAAACAAAGGAAAACACTCGTGCTTATTGAGATTTTACTGTGATATTCAGTATAACGTGGATCTATTGTATGGTTTAATCCTCTGCAAATTTGCATTTAATAAAGGACAGTTAATATATAGCAAAAGATTAATTAAGAAAATGTAATCAGATGGCAAAAGAATCATTGGAAATGGCAAAAAGGTGAACTGATGGTTAGTTTAAAATCAGACCAGACAAAGCTCTCACCACTGAATTCAAAGGCACTTTTGTCATTTAATTCGTGTGGAGCAGTTCCAGTTCCACACCTCTGTGCAGAAAACCATTTTGTGATGCTAGTGGGATGTTGTGGGGACCCTGATAGATTGTGCTACTATGGAATGAAGCTTATTTCAATTGATTACGATGATATAACAGCTCCTTTGTGCAACCTGCAGCTTGGCACCTAGCTCTCCCTGTGCTTTGTATGAGGCTAGCTCATCTGACATGTTAAGGGAGTCTCTAGCCCAAGTCAGATAGCCAAGAACAAGACACTGCCTTATTGAACTTGATTTTCTTCTGTAGACCTTAATGTATGTAGACTTTCTCTGAGGCCTTTTTTGCACACAAAACTAATATCAAATTGGAGGTCAATTTAAAAATATCATTAGGAACATCAAGTCCTTTTCATGTGATAGACATTATTTTTTTTCTCTTTGGCCAATTGGAAATCCTAAAAAAATAAATTTATTTTTAATCTAACTTGTTTTTGGTTTAGTCCACAAAGGAAACATTGAGGTCTCATGTATTTATACAGCTAAGACATTTTAAAGTACTGTTTGGAACAGTTACTAAGTCTGAGAGTCAAGGCTGGAAAGCATTAGCCCAGAAACTCTGTTTAATATGGACTTGATGATACGTGCTATAAAATCATTGCCTGAAAAAAAAAAAAAGAAAAAAAAAAAGAGAGGAAGAAAAGAAGAAAAAAACCCCTCTCAGCTCTCACTTACCTGAATTGCAGCTTCAAAATTCTTCCCCTATATTCACCATATGCACTGCTCTTCATCCAAGTGTTGGGTTTCCCACGGTGCTGCCAATCTGGAAAGTAAAATATTAAGGCATGTAAAAAACAATGAATCCTGCCCATTAATTGTTTATTTTTTCATTTGGTTCCTGCCTAGCACGACATCTTCCATCTGAGAAAGCCATTAACACTGGGAAGACGGGCACTGAATAAGCGTTTTGCTGGAAATAGGACATGTTTGCTTTCTTTGGAAGGTGAAAGTAGTGGAAGAAATAGAATTTGACAATAGGGTGAAACTGCAAAAAAATAGGGGTGGGAGGTGGATTTATAAAAGAGAAAGCACGTATTTCTTACCATAAAGACTTCTGCTTGGATTTTCATGCATATACACGCCACTACATCTTAACAGCTGCTTTGAAATACCTCTGTCCTGGTAAAAATGCTATGGATTCACAGTGTCTGAGCTTTTTTCCATATGACTCTATCATATTGTTTGTGTTGCTAAATTTGGCTTTAACGTAAAGTTGAGAAGAATAGTCCCGCAGTGAGCAGAAAGCCCCAGAGGCTCTCCCGTGCAGGCAGGTGATGTGCAGCCTGTCCCACACAGCGCTGCCAGAGCCCCTCAGCCTTGCTCTTCCATGCTTTTCCCCATATTTCGTTCTAATTCTGGTCCTATATTTCAGATTAGGCCAGAATCGCATCTGCTTAGACCTTGGTGATGCTGCAAAAGATGAAATAACATTTCAGACTTCGTTCAGATATAGGTTTGATTTGCATGATCTGTACTCACACTTTTTCTTGGCGTTATGCTATGCAAATATTTGAGGCAATCGACTTTCACTTGCATGGAACCTGGTAAACGATCAACTTCAAACTGCTGCATTCAAAAGTCACTCGGGTTATCCTCTCGTTGGAGTCTCAGGAGATGGAAGCCTGCCATAAATTGTCTTTCAGTCAGGACCTGGGCAAGGATGATTTGGCGACCTTTTTCTTATGTTGTGTCAAGAATCATGCCCCCAGAAAAAGGACTGGAAGGAAGCTCGTGAGATTGTCTAGAACATGGATTGGCCACAAAGTGGCATTGATTCAATGGGTGTCTTTCCTGACAGATGGTTATTTAACCTGTTCGTAACTGTCTCCAGCAGTGGAGATTCAGTGTCTAAACATTTCCATGCACTGCAGAACAGGAGCACCCTGTCCCTCCCGTGACCTCAGGTTGTGCACTCATGTGTCCAAGTTTTTTGAACTAGACACAGACTACAGGCACAGCCCTGGGGGAATAGGTGGGGTGTAAAATTCCTCAGCTCAGGATGAGCACTGAGATGACACTTTGTCTCAGTCTCTCCTTTAGTCACAATTCTTGTGTTCATTTTTTTTTCCACCAGGAGGTAAAAAAATTACTGTTGGCTTATAGTAACAGCAAAGCAGAATCCTTTCCACTGCAGCTGAGAACACGCTGGTCAGACAGCACAAAGGTAAATCCAAGATTTTGCCATACCCTGTATGTTCCTTCTCTTATGCTCAGTTTCCATTGTGCATTTTTTAAAGGTTCAGGACTAGCTAGGACATACAAAGATAAAAGGGACTTTCTGGCTCTCTGCTGTAGGCCACTGTCTAAGATAGGCAAGGAAAAAAAGTTAAATATAACCTTTGCACCCAGCCAGCAAATCTCAGGAGGGCTGATGTTTCCTCTAGGATGCTCCAAGTTTAAAACTCCCTTAACCTGTTTATCAGATCCTGCTCCCTTAGTATCCGTACCCCTGGTGAATTCTGATTTTCTTCCTGACTCACAAGATTTATAGCTGTCACTTGTAGAGGAGAAATGATGCTGTGTGATCCATGTGACCAAGTCATTAGCTAAATCAGACCATATTTTGAATACTGAGCAGCATGTCCTCCCAGAGATTGTTTTTTAATCAGTCAATATTACTTATTTTTAAAAGGGCAAAAGATACCATTGAGTAAATTTGAATAAGAAATAAATTTGGAGAAATTGTAATCAGCCTGTGAATATTTTGCAAGCAGAGAGAAAAAGAAACAGGCTAAATTAATTGATTAAATTATTTGCGGCAAGTGCCTCTCTCTGTTCTGATCCTCTTCTCAGTCCCTTCAGTATTTTGGTAGCATACCTCAAGCCTGACCTGAATCAAACTCTGCTATTCCAATCAGAGCTCTTTCTTTAGTGGAGGTTGCCAGTCATACTCCATTAAGTGATGGTTTTGCATTGTTGGCAAGTGATCATTAAGGGAGCAGGCTGATAACATAAATCTCATTTTCACTTGGAAACAAAGTCAGGTCTTTAGGRGCAATAGAGACTGATGTATTTGCTCTTTGCCTGGCTTTTTTTGGCTTCCCAGCCCCAAACGTTGGTACAGTTTTCAGGAAGGTGTTTACCACATGCAGTAAGTCAGTAAGTCTCTAGTTTTCCACCTACTGAAGAAGTGCATCTGATCAGCTGTAGCTTTACATCCAGGGACAACCCTGCTACGCAGGGAGATTCTTGAGGATAATAACAGATGGGGGCTTCCATCTGAACCAGAATAGCACTAAAGGTTGGAAGACTTGTTGATCTCAGCATGGAACCTCCCACACTGCAAAGCATTCACCAAGATGCTCACCAGACTGAAGTGTACGTGCCAGAGGCCTCATCCACTGAAATAGCTTCCTGATCTTTCCATGCTTTTGAGCTCAGCTTAACTGCCAGGAATCCCCAGGAAGGAAGGAAGGAAAGAAGAATATCCTCTTGCTCCTCTGTACCCCCTCGTATTACAACTCAGCACTCTGCTTTGATGCTTTGCTCTAAGCAATCCTTGGCCCGCAACTAGAAGATACCAGGAGGCAGTCATGGCACTTATTCTCCTTTTCAGCTCTGCTGGATGAGGAGGTTCTGGAGATTTCTGATTCCTGCTCTCTTGCATCTGGAAGCTGAAGTTTCCAGTACAAGAGTGCCTGGCCACTGCAGCAAGGAGCTGAACTGTGCAAAAGCCTGTGCTAGCGCAACAGTCTGTACTCATGCTGCTTTCTTTGGTCCATAGACCCTGAGGACTCAGCATGTGTGTGAACGGAGTTCACGTAACTGCATATTGGATGGGGGAGATATGAGGAACTATATGGAGGAAAAAGTTAAAAGACAATGTTGAAAGGAGTATGATACTGGCATTTCTGACCCCAACATCTGCACACAGAGGRCAGCAGCAATATTGCTATAAAGTAAAGGAACAAAGCAACATCTGGCACAGCTTTTACACAGCCGGGAGGGTAGCTGCTGGGCAAAGTGAAGAGAAGAGGGTGAATCTGGAATTTCAAATACAAAATGGAGAATGAGGCCAGTTCATGCAGATAGGGTGCACTGCAAGTGCCTTTTTACTTACCTCCTGCTGGCCGTGGTGAGCAGGGAAGAGAGCAGCAGTAAGCCTGCTGTAATCTGCAGGGGTGGTTTGATTTGGTTCGTTGAGCTAGTGAACCTCAGAAAGAGTGAATTATGGGCAGTTTTGCGTAAACCACTTCAGGTGAAGAAGGAGGCGGTTGTGATTGATGCCAAGAACTTACTGAGCTGAGGTGAAAAGTGTTTGCATATTTCAATGTAGCGTGACATATAAGCCCTTCCAGTTACAAGGTGCTACCTAGCATAACCCTAGCACAAGGGTTGCCTTTTCATAATGCTAACCTGTGATGACGAAGGTTTCAGCCTGATGTAAAGTCTCTTACTTGAATTTTTCATTCCCTTTCCCAGCAGGGCTCTGTTCCTCATTCCTGGAATGCAAAAATGGTGGTAAAAAGCCATAGTCTGTCTTCACCTCAATGTTGGCTTGGCATTTACTGCAAAAGACTGTTCAGCATGGCTTTTCCAAGTCATGCTTCTTCCAAAACTATCTGCACCTACCCCTAAGCACACTAGCAGTCCCACTGACTTGCACAGCTGTGCTTCCCAGGTCCTTCCCCAGCTGCTGAGCTACAAGCAGAGGTAGGTCACTTCAGCCAGGACAACACTCGGGCGTTCCCAATAGTACTCTTCCACTGGGAAGGAAACTAACAGAGCTTGGTGGAAAAACAACATGCCCAGAAAAGGAACCTGCCCTTTTTCTTATTGTGAAAACAAGAAAGCTGTGGATTTGTTTCATCAGCATAACACAAAAACAGCTGACGTTGAGACTTTGAATACCCAGACCAAGGGGCAGAGGATACTAGTGCAAAGGAGGAACAGCTCACAGAGGCAGAGCTGTAAGCCACATTAGCAGAGCATGCTACAACATATACTTTCTTACTATCAGGTTACTCTTTCCCAAATAGTAAGTTTTCCTTCTAGCATGTCATTTGAAGGCTAAAGACTGTAATATGGAAAGTTACAAAACAGTAAAGAGAAAAATATAGAACTACCTCATGGACATCCCTACACAAGGCATTCTGGTTAACTGTGATTAGGTAATGTATCCAGTGTGATATATGCTGAATTCTCAAATTTACGGACTTCTGTTAACTCATGGGAGAGACAGATGTTTCAACATGCTTTAGCAATGAGTCTGAAAGATGAAATTCAGCTCCAGCCTGGAGTGCAGAAGTCAAATTCCCTTGGATGCCAAGCCTCTTCTGCAGATGCAGCTCCTAGCACCGTTTTTAGACATACCTAAAAAAAAAAATTTAGACAATTAGATATTTCTGCCTCTCAAATAAAACTGCATTGTCTTTTATGCAAATAGAGATTCATTTCCTCAAACGCATTGTGTTTACACTCTTTATGACAATAACTCAACTTTCACAAGACACTGATTCACAAGCCTTGGTCAGTGGTCTCCTAAATACATGCTTAACACATCTGAGAATTATAATTCTTCCATCAGCTTCCCAGTATAAGCTACAGGAGAAGCACAGGTTATAAAACAAGCGACCTGTCATCATGTTATTCTCTGACAGGTAACATTTCTCATGACAACTGGTAGATTTTTTAGTCTTTCTTTGAACTGTTATTAAAATATTAATATCTGACCAATGACATCACATATTACTTATTGCTCTGACAGTATATCGGTGCTTCAGAGACATACTGAACTATATTTGCCTATGTAGCAGTGATAGACAACATAAAGACTTTTTTTTCTGTAAGCCTTTTTGTTCAAGCCCCTTCCACTTTCATTTTGTCACTTGTTTTTTTGTTTGTTTCGTAGATATAAATGCAGTTGGCATTGGCCAAGCTCTACTTATGGTGATGTACAGAACAATAAAGTCATGTTGTTTCCTGAGAGGACTGAACCAGTAGGCAGAAAGAAGCTTCATCATTGTTCGTTTGAGGATGTTATCCCAGGGAAGGCAGTTCTAGTTTGCTGAGAAATTTGCTTCAGGGTAAGCAAATGGATAAACACAAATTGGGTTCCGTTGTATCTCCAGACCTTTTGTCCTTTATGCCTGCCTCACTGATACTCGAATATTAATTTTCACTGTGTTGATGGCCAGGGTGTCTGCTGCTCCTATCAGTCATGAAGACTCGTGCGCCTGCACAAGCAATACTCTAACAATGAACAAAGCCTTTGAGTACAGAATATTAAAACATGGATTTTCACTTCTCTACAAAGGCATCTATAGTAATCATGCACAAAATTAAGCATGTCATAAATTAAGATGGCTATTGGATATCAATGCCTCTCTTAAAAGTGTATCTGTCCCCAAAAGGGGAAAACCTACTTATTTGATCTCATATGGTATTTCCATTGTACTCTGTAGAGCAGCACTGGTGGAACTCATGCATATGATTAAAATCAGCTTCACTGGCRAAGTATTTAATATAAATACAGTGTTTGTAAAACCAGAATTGTCCTTAAGGAAAGAAAAAAAAAGCATTCTACCATAACAATCAAGGTGAAAGAACTTTTTCTTCCTATTTGATCTGCAGATTTTGAATACATGAATGTGTGAATGGAGGACAAGAGCCCCTCACAGACTAATCAGAGCTAGAGGTCATGCCATAAGTTATTGGAAAGGTAATTTTTTCTAGAGATGTAATATGGTTTTGAATTTGACCTATGACTTCTCAGTTGTTACCCATGACCCCAAATAATCCAACTTCAGCTTCTTGAAGGCTATTAGGAGTTGAAGGTCATGCCATATGCTTCCACATTTCCAAAGTAAAGTGTTAGGCCAAATTATAGGCCACTCAGAAAATCTGTAGAAAATAACCTGGTGAACAAAGCATTTCTTTATGTTTCCCATCTAATAGGATGTGATTTCAGATTAACCTGTGGTTGAACAAGCCTCTAGCAGATTCTGTTTCCTTACTTTTTGCTGAAGAGAAGGAAGAGATGATAATCAGCTACTAAATGTTGTTATAATTTTAAAAAGTTAGATATTTGTTTATTAAGGAAAACCCGTTACTGTGATCTGTGCTCATACAAATACGCAGATTTTTGTATTTTTCATGTTATTTAGGAAGAAGGTGTGAGATTCACTTTTTCCAAACTTTCACTGTAGGTACCTAAACTGTAAATGTCTAAACACCTCCATATGAGCTAGTTGTCTAAGTTCTCCTACACACTATGGAGAATAGTCAACAGTTCCGAAGCACAATTCGTCTCATCTTGATGTGCTCGACAAAAATTGGTCATTAATCATAATTTAGAAATCCCTACTTCTCTCCACCGTAAATGAATCGTGGATGACTGGATCACACACAGTTGTCCACACTAGAGTTGTCTGGAGTCAGGTGAGATGAATCCCTCCCTATGTTTCTAAAGAGATCCATGCCAAAGACAGATCTCTTCTCCAGAGGAAGCTAATTCAAAACTTGATGAAATTCATGTTTTCCTCAACTTCCGAGGGAAGTCTGGGACAAGAATATTGTTAAATGCTCACTTTCTTTCTCTCCTCTGTTAATTGTATATATTGTGAGTCTCTAGCGATTTATTTGTAAAGACACGTTAGCCTCTTCTCAGCATTTGCTGCCTTGGTGATCTAATAATTTACATAATAATTTCCTTCCTAAAGAACACTGAAGAATATCTGCCTTGAATGCTCATGGTAAATTACAGTAGTTGGCAATGGGACTTCTAAGACTGTAGTTCTGAAGCCAATTGTTGCAGATCTGCATACACTAAAGCTGAGTTCAGGCCACCAGTTGGGTCAGGTAAGAGTGGTACTGTGTCAAACTCCAGTTCCTTGTTGCTGTTGTGAACCCAGAGTGATTCCATGAGCAGAACATCTACCAGTAGTTACACTGCTGTGCCTGAGGACCCAATCTGGCATCTATGCAAACATAAGTATTTGCTATTTTTCAAGTAAGTTTCCGCTAGGTGAGACTGAACCGTGTTATTGGGGGTGACTGAAGCACAAAAAAATAACCAGGACCTTCAAAACAGACTTAACAATTTGGTATTCTGTTAAATGAAAAGTTGGAAAACCAAAATGTCTTTTCTAAAAACAAAGTTCCCCGAAAGGTCTCAGAAATATACACATTCAAAGTTGCTAAGTTTTCAAAATCTTAAACATCATAGCCTTTGAAAGCTGTTTTCTGTTCACTGGGATTTATCAAACTTATTTTTTTCTTCCACATTCTCCATTCATTTAACTTCTCTTATCCAACTTCCCAAATGCCCAAATACTTAGTTTAATAAAAGCAACGATTACTTCCATCTATTTCTCCTCCAGGCACGACCCTTCAAATATACCACTTTTTGTGAAACTCCACTGTCTGGTAACTAAAAACGCACGTGAGACGAAACTGTGCCTGTCCCTCCATGTGACTTCTGACAAACCGAGACAAGTGAACAGAGATGTGAAACTTTGAGGAAAGGGGAAAAAGGGAGGCAGTTTAAATGCTGAATGAGTGGGTCATATTGCCTCATTCTTGCTCATTTGTTACCATCTGATGACTCAGCATCACAAGGGGAATAGTGACTCTGCAATTCTTATAAACCCTGTCTAGTAATTCCTTCCACATATCAAGTGGGGGGGCGTTCTTCTAAAGCAGCTAAAACTGGTGACATCTAACTGTGCTGCCCGCAGTTTGTGTTTTTCTCCTACAATGTGGAATGATAGAATATATCAAAACGTGGACATCTTTTTTTCTGGATGCTCTGCGAAAAAAAAAAAACCAACTGCAAAAATTAATTCTTTACCTCAAAGAGTTTGCAGTGTAAGAAAGACAAATGCGACAAGCCATACCATGCTGAGGAATAGCTTTGTGTTGTGTTGCTGGAAGCTTTTTTCCATAGAGAAAAAAATGAACACTCCTGGCAAAGTCAAGCCAGTTTAAATACACGGTGCAGATCTCACATGACGACTGCTACGGTTTCTTGTAACTCTTGCTAATGCAGAGAGCACAGTCAGCAGAAATGGCCTACGACCAGAATATCCTTACCCTTACCCTCAGCTTCAAAGTTGAACAACCTCTGAAATGCATTACTCAGTTGTGCCTTATGAAATTTTTTTTATTGTAATATTAGTTTTGATCATTGCCAGCAATATGGTCTGTAGGATGTGTCTGATACAGAGCTTGGAAATGTTGCAGGCTTCCGTTGTGAGGTAGCTTGGAGAATGTGCTTCTGCACATGCATTGCGGTCAATGCTGCTGTCTAACAAAATATCTCTGCAGAGATCTTTTCAAGTCATTTGAAGTCAAAAGGTTCAATAACAGGACATCCCCTAAAGCAGAGCCAAGTAATGTACTGTAAGCTGTTCCATCAGCTCCTGATACTATTCTTTTATTTTCTTACAGCCTGCTTCTCTCTGAAGGACTTGGCATCTTTCTGTGCAAAACTCCTTCTTTCACACCCACCATATGAACTCCTTCAGGGAGTCTGTTCCCTTGTAAGACACGTTCTTCTCTTGTGGGCTGCTGACCCACCAAACTAGGAAACTAAAGGTGGTCCTTTCATAGAAGGAGAATACATCTGAGCTAATATGTTTTTGAGCAAAAAAGAGCCTAAGTGGGAACTTTTATTTCTGAGGAAAATTAAAAAGAGCTCCCTTAAGCAGCGTTGCACTAAAATAGGAAGAGAAGGTTCTTCTACCCTAATCCCTTAGGTGCTTTTAAAGTTAGTCTCCATTCACTACCAGATTTCCCTTCAGAAGGTGTCCTATCTTGCCTTGGTTGTAAGATAAAATAGGATGTCTAGCAATTATTTCCTCTTTCTGCAGATGCGCCTTCGGTATTCAAGGCCTCATTTTTAACTTGGGTCCAAATCCCTGAGTGGTAAGAACAAGGTTGTAAGCTCATAGGAAGTTATTTTGCTTAACTAGTCTTGTGCTTCTTAGTTACACCAACTGCTATGAGTAGAGGGACAGCACTAAGAGAGTAAGGAGTTTCAGCTGTGCCAGACTGCAATGCTTCTAACCAAAAGTCCAGGTTCTGTTAGTACCAAAACAGTGGGACACAGGCATGAACCCAGCGGGGTGTCTCAGGGTGTGATGGTACCATTTTGGCCAACACTGGGGATTCAGAGCCACACATAGACCAAAACCAGTGTATCTGCTGTGCAGTGGGACCCAGCTGTTAAAACCTTAAACAAGCAGAGGAATCTGAGGACTCTGTTGGGGAATAAAGAGAATAGTGGGAAAATGCCAAGAAATTATTAGCTTAGCCAAAGATTACACATTTGCACTAGTAATTAAAGTATTTTGCATTGGATGCATGCTTTGGCAAGTACCACTGACAAAAGATTTCACACATGCAGGCGTGCGTGCAAGTATACAAGCTCTTTCTCTCACACACACACACACAGAGGCAAACAGAAAGAATGAAATAAGCCATTAAGAAATATTTCCGCATAATGCAATTATTACAGCTGTATAATTGAATGGGGAAACCATTGATCTGTAGTAGAAAGGAAATTGCTCTTTTCATTGTGTTCCTATGAATATGTGAACATTAATCTCAATCTATAATCAACGTTCATTTCAAATCTGATTGCGTGCCACTAAACACCCGTAGCTATGCTAACATTATGTTAATACAGTTCAACATCATAGCTCCCAGCTTCACAGCACAAATATTTTTCTTTGGCAATCAATAGTAATTTCAGCTGAGTGGATGGAAGTCACGTTTTAATGGTAATCTTTCCTCCAAGCCTCCAAGTGGAAACTCGACTGGTACCTTAACACGGCTGCAGTGCATTGCATGTAATCAGATAAATTAACCTAAAAGAGAGAGAGAGAGAAAACACAGATCAGAAATAAAAAGCAGCGCCAAGAAGCTCTACATTTTCCTGATAGATTAAAGTGCTCATTACCATGAGAGAGAGAGTGGATTTCAAGAGGGGGAACTGAATTCCCTTGGCTTTGAGCCATGGCTGTAGAGCCGGCAGGTCACAGTACGCACGGCGCTCGGCGCAGTCGGGGGATGCCTCCGAGGAGGGGGAAGCAAGGCAATTCAGCGAGGGCTGACCTGGACTCCGCTTCCGAGAGCCTGACTGGCCTCAGGGCACCGGTGTTTGTCCAAGAATAAGGACTCAGTTTTAACGCTGCAGTGCACTGCAGGCTTCCTGTGGGACCTTGGATAAATCACTTATTCTACTTGTGCTTCGCTTCCCTGGTTTTGTAAAAAGGACATAATAGTGCTTTGCTGTCCCCTGGGGATGCTGTGAAGATTTTGGGGTGGTCAGTTCCTGGGAATGGAAGCTACAGAGCTATGCTGCTTTAGTTAGATCTCTCTTGGCTTTGCTGTCTCATAGAGGTAAAGCGCAGGAACTTTTACGCTGCTACTATGTTATGTCAAACTGCTTTATTTCCTTAATGGCATCTATTTTTAGGTATTTCCAAAGCCTTTTTTTTTTTTTTTTGCATTGGAGGGGCCAAACTGCTGGACTGAGTTCCTTAAAATCTTTCTTCTTTCTAAAGTAGAAAAAAAACGTGGTCATTGTAAAATCTAGACAAAAAGTACTAGGAACAGGCCAGTGTCATCTTCACAGTTACCAGGAGCTCCATAAATTATTACCTCCATAAAGGCATAAGAACATAAGGACAGGAAAACATCTGCAGGGATTCGGACCAAGGCCTGTTTAGCCAGGTGTCTTCTCCTTTAAAGCAGCCGGATAGCAGGAGTCTAGGGGAGCACGGGAGAACTGATCAGACATACAGAGATACTTCCCCAGCACTCTCCCAGGACCTGGTGGCTCAGGCATTTCTTGAGCTATAAACGTTATCTTTACCCACAACAAAGGGTTTTGTTTGTTTTTTTTTTTTTTTTTAATTCTTTTTTCTTTTTTATTGGAGAATATGTACTTCTAAGAAACCCCAAGGGGTGTTTTTTGTCCAAGAGATTTTCCAACCCCTTTCTCAACACTTTCAAGCCTTTTACACCTTCAGCTTCCTCTAGCAAGAACTTCCTCAGCTCTGCTGTGTGCAGGAGTGAATCGCTTTGAATTCTACTGATCTTAAACAAGATTTTTCAATAGCAAATATAGACTGTGGGTTGCCTTGGTAGTACTTATTTTGTTTCACATTATTTTTATTCCCTACCTTGAGGCAGCTTTTAAAGAACCCGATCTGTAAATCTGTTATCTGTAAATCTACTTCTTCTTTGAAGTCTGGTCCCTCCTAGGTTCCTTAACAGATTTAGGTGTCTTGACTTGTGTACCCCAAAAGACTCTCCAAACAGTGAGTCACTTAAAAAATCTTATCTGTGTTATTTCACTTAGTGCTGGATAAATTCCCAGTGTCCCATTAAGCCAGGGTTACCTACAAAGCTGTTCTCTATGGGAGGCAATCTTCTTGGGTGTTACGCCAGGGTCCTGGCCAGGGTCTAGCAGAGGTCCTTGGGACTGTGCTCCAACCCAGAAAACCTACTTGCTTTAGTGGACATGTTTTAGGGGAACAGGGTCCTCCTGAATGGCTGCCATGTCTAATTTTGCAGATCTTCATAGGAGTTTTTTCTTTTTTCTAGTTCCCCCAAAAGGTATTGGCTTGTGAGGAAACCAGAAGCAGACAAGCTCTCAAATGTGTACACGTTCCACATGAACAGGCTCCTTTTGTGAGAGTAACAATTTTCCCTGCTTTGGGAAATCCCTCAAACTATTTCATCCTTGCAACTTAACCATTTTGACTTTTCACTCTGTGTAAAACCAGAAATTCTGAGTAGTGTCAACTTTACTGTCACTATTGATTCAAAGTTTTCTTAGTTCTGTCTCATGTCCATTCTCAGGTCCCTCCTTTTACACCCCTTGGTTTTCTATATAAGAAATGTTTAACCACTTGGTAAGCATGCGTTACTAAAAGTGTCCAGCCAGACTGCATTTGGTTCAATAGTGCTTTTCCACTACCTGGGTGGGAAATGTGTTGGAATATGGGACTTAAATCCATCCTGGCTTACTTTGATGTATCTAAGGTAGGTCCTTAAAAATGATGTTGTTTCAAAATTAACAGAACATACTTGCATGTGCGTAAGGAGTGAGGTTACAGCAGAAAGCAGTCCCTTCCCTCCTCTAAGCTGAGCCAGAGTTTCAATTGGCCTCTGGCTTTCCCCAAGATCAGGAGACTGAAAATGTGACTGAGAGCCAACTCTCTCCTTTCTCCTATTTGATTTCTGTGCCCAAGACACTGTGGACCTGACCCCAGGACCTCCTGGCTCTAAAAATGGATATTGTACTGCCCAAGTGGCTCCGGTAAAGTGCAGAATTGGAAATGCAGTGTTTGTAGTTGTAATGATTTGCAGAACAGGTGGGTCTTTGGAAACAGGGAAAATTGGCTGCCATCACCTCAGTGGCTTCTCTATGTGGTCCAAAGAAAAGGAGAACCAATATCTCCTACTTGCTGCAGATTATTCAAGCTTTCCAGCTAATGGGCTAATTTCCCACTGATGTAAACTGGATTAGCTCCGCTGAAGTCAATGGAGCTGAGCTGTTTCACGTGCTGGCTTAGGATTTCTTCTGTTATCTTTGAGCATGGGTAGAATAAAAATTGTAGCATTACAATTAAAGTCCTTCATACGCTGTGGAGGATAATCCATGCCATTTCTTGCCCCTTTGGAGCTGAGTAAAGTTTGGATGTTTAGAGCAATTTTGACTGGATCAGAGGTTATAGCCTCTGCTTTTTAACATTCTGCTTTTATTTGCAGGCTATGAAGTGTAATAGTTCACCATTTTGGTTTAAGTATCACAATAAAAGTCAGTGAGATGGAACAGGCAATAAGCAGCCGTTTTACATCAGTGCTGCTGAGACGGAGTGCTTAAGTCTTCATTAACCTATGGAGGAAGGAGTTACAGAAAAGACACTTGAAATAAAATAGCAGGGATGAGGCTTGGATCTCTTCTGGATCTGCACAGGCGGGCACATTGGGAGGCTGGTCTCCGCTGTGAATGTCTCTTCGTGTCTGTGCTGTCATGCAAAAACTGGGAGGGTGAGGACACCCCGCGCTGGTGTGGCAGGGACAGGGGTGGCCGGCTGTGTCACCACTGATGGACACCAGGAACTGAAGTGGGTGTACGCCAGACAGGCTGTACTGCAGGGTTTTAGTAACTCAGGGATGGCATTTCTGTAGGGTGCATTTGCAGCATCTCTTTGTTCTTCATTAAGCCCTTTATTAGAATTATGAGACTGCTGCGTCTCCTTCTCACACATGATATTCTGTTAATGATCCGCGTGTTTCTACATATAGTCCAGGAGAAGGTGGGGAATACAGTGGTAGGTGGACAAATTTCAGATTTCTAGGTACCAAAACAGCACAAAAGTATAGCAATGTCAGTTAGCTCAAGGCATGCTGCTAATACTTCTGAAATATGTATTATTTCACTACTTTCCAAATATTTAGAACTTTCATAACATATATTCAGTAAACTTACACAATCCTGCTTTAACAATTCACAGAAAATAATGCTTAGTAAGAGACAGATAACTGGGGAACTGAATACAAATCTGTAAGATTTGTTGGAGGTTCAGGTGAAATTGTCTCTAATATTCAGCAATAGCACAGCTCGTCACTGCTGGAAACATGGCCATGTTTTGACTGGACTTGATGGTAGAAGAGGTAGGACAGCTGTGAAATAGTAATAAATAAATAAATAAGTAAAAAGTCTCCCTCCCATCCCCTGGGCAAGTTCCACCGCCAAGAACAGAGTGTAATGCTCCCAACACCCGGCTGCAATCTGGACTGAAATCCCTTTCTCTTCCTTCAGACTGAGGCAGAAAAAACCTGTGGCCCAGTTTTCCAGGCTGGTGTGTGGATAACCGGTGCGGAAAGCTACTGCAGGGCTGTGGCCGGTCACCGCGTAGGAGCGTTGGACTACACATCCCCAGGTGTGTCCCTGGAGGAGCTGTGCTTCCCTCCCAAGCCTCGTGGCTCAGTGGGTTGTGCCTGTGCCGCTAGTCCTAACAGGTGATGGAGAAAAGGATTGACTTGTGTCACCCTGGGGAGTGCAATCAATTGCAGTGAATTGTCTCTCCTGTGAACAAGTACTGGAGAGCCAAAGGCAAAATGTAGCTCAAAGACTATATTTTGAAGGCAGGAGGACCTGTGTCACAGGGGATGAAATGGGCATTGCAAGCTCCCGGTCTTGTCAACAAATACATTTTTAGAATCATAGAACCATAGAATGGTTTGGCTTGGAAGGGACCTTTAAAGGTCATCTAGTCCAACCACACTGCCATGAGCAGGGACATCTTCATCTAGATCAGGTTGCTCAGAGCCCCGTCCAACCTGACCTTGAATGTTTCCAGGGATGGGGCATCTACCACCTCTCTGGGCAACCTGTGCCAGTGTTTCACCACCCTCAGCGTAAAAAATTTCGTCTTTATATCTAGTCTGAATCTACCCTCTTTTAGCTTAAAACCGTTACCCCTTATCCTATCGCTACAGGCCCCACTAAAAAGTCTGTCCCCATCTTTCTTATAAGTCCCCTTTAAGTACTGAAAGGCTGCAATAAGGTCTTCCCGAAGCCTTCTCTTCTCCAGGCTGAACAACCCCAACTCTCTCGGCCTTTCTTCATAGGAGAGGTGTTCCATCCCTCTGATCATCTTCGTGGCCCTCCGTTGGACAACGGGTTTGTGTCTTTCTTGTACTTTACCTGCTCATCGCTGGGGCATAGTTGATGGTGCCCTATGCTAGACTTCAGACTCATTTTATGATGGAGAACTCACACTTTCCCTACATCCCAGAATCAGGAGAGCCCAGCTTAGATTGAAGGTATTGCTGCTTTCCCTCCTCCTGAACCGTGCCTTCTCCCTGGTCCCCAAAGTGCAGCGTCCCAGCCCTGGGCCTCACGCAACATACTTTTTTTGCTGCTTCTTTAAAAGGTCTCCTTGAGACTGCCTCTATTTACTTTTCAGTATAATGGAGATTGTTTCCCTTGCCTGGGGGAAACACAAAGTAGAAATGCTGAAAATTTACTGTTCTGGCTTATTGCTTAAAAGAGATTTTGCTGTTCGGGGGCAGAGCTTGCTGTGCCATGCTTGTGTCTCCCCCTTGTCCTGGGTTTTGCAATGTATGAGTACTTGCAACATCTTTTGCAATCTGTGCAGGATCTCTCTTTCTGCTGGGCTCCTGTTTGAAACCCAGTACAACTATTACAAACTTTCCAAAACACAGTCTCTGCCTGTGTTTGTGATTCACTTTCCCCCCATTCTCATCCTAAATTTGCTCTTTTTCCAGGCAAGTTAAACACCTCCTCCTGAATGCCAAACAGAGACTGATAATGTGTGTTTTTGTTTCCTAAGATAAAACTGGGAAGAAACAATACACAAGGAAAATATCTCTCTTAAAATAGATGGATATACCTGTCTACTTCATTTATTTTACTGAAGGAAAACACAAAAAAATTAACCAGCTGTAGGGTGAAAGACAGGTTTTAGAGTCTATTAAGTTTTCAGCTTTGTTACAGGCTTCTTAAGTCACTTACTTATGCGGAGAAATTCAAAGATAGATCTACCTACTATTTAAAGTCCTCATTTTCTGTGGTGTTACACAGAAAATGGCTGGTTGCAAGTAATTTTGCTTTCAATTGAAATTAGATGTAGTAGTCTTCTGGAGTACATCTGCTTTGTCAATCTATGTTGCCAAGTGGAGATTCACAGCTAGGTGTAAATGAAGTGGAAGCAATATATTCACATCAGTGTACGTGAACCTGGGCTACTTACCTATACAGGCTGGCCACACTGTGTGGATATTCAAATCATGGCTTCAAGTCCCTCATCTTATGTAAGGGCAGAAAAGTACTTCATTTGCATGACAAAAGCAATATATTAATGATAAGGAAGATTCAGGATAAATAAAGACTATGAAGCATTTTGATGTTACCTTGGTGTATATAAGTAACTAAGATAAATGGATGGTTAGAAATAAGTAATAAAGTAAATAAAAGTAAGTAAGTAAGTGCTTCATAAAGCTCTGCTGTTTCTTCAGAGAACGATGACTTTCCTGGTGTCCTAAGATTAGTAGGTTGTGCGTGATTTTAGTAGCTAYCAAAATTCATGTGAGAAACTGAACAAATCACAAAGGTCTTCCCTAATTTTGTATTTGTATTTTTAGGCCTCTGAATTCCTGTGCGTGTCCTCGCCCTGAGAGGCAAGGACGTGCTAAAGCTGTGCTGGAGTCTGCATGGTTGTGAGCATAGAGTAAATGAAGCACTTTCAACTATCCAGCTAGTGACTCTAAGCTGGATACACTCTATAATCTGGATACACTCTGTAAATCTTATACACTACTTAGAGATAGCATCTAAAATAAAAGTGCTTTTTTCCCTCTCTTTTTCTCCATGGCCGCTGTTGTCCTATGAGAAAGGGCTCTCTGTGTATTTAAACATTGATGAACTCTTAAGTAAAGTATCAAAACAAAGGGAAAAAAATAGTCCCCGGGAGTGTGTGAACAGTGAGGGCTTCTCTGCCTTTGCCCTGATTTTTTTCCCCCTTCAAATGGCTGTAAATCTTCATGATCTCTCTCCTTGTCCACCGACTCTGCTAGAAGCAAGTGAACAGGAACATGCACAAATATTCAACCCTAGAGAGAGAGAAAAAAAGCTGAAATAATCCCTATCTACACCCCATCCCCCATTTACTCTCTTCCCTCTCTATGCAGCCGTGCCAGTGCCAAGACGTGTCAGCACATGCAGGGGTTTTATCTGATGCCTTTTTAGATCCCTGCTATTTGCTTGCAGGACTTAAGCAAGTGAGAATTTTATAATGGGCTGATCAAGGATGAATAGAAACCTCCTGTTACTCCCACCTCAATTTTCTGAATAGCAGCATCCATTTCTATCCATCAGGCTTTGGAAAGGGGACACTGCCTCTCTCACAATCCTTTTTCTTTCCCCCTATTTTTTTCTCCAACTAAGAAGAAGGATAAAATCCATAAGAAGTGTGTAATGGCACCAAATTGGCACCATCCAATTTGTACCTGGGGTCCTCCTGTAGAGGTGATGGCACACTGCATTCACTGGGAGTCTGGGTAGCATCACAGGGACGTTGCATTTAGCCCACCCAGGGACGTGACTGAGATACCCACGTGCTCCTCTCTGCTCTCAGGGGCATTGGCTGTACAAATCTGAGGCAAACGCAGTACAGGAGTGACATTTGTGGTACAGACCACATCTATAACTACAAGAATTATAATGTAAATAGAAACAAACAGTGACTGAATGAACTTTTAAAATCTTCAAGAACTGAACAACATCTAGAGGACTGGGTCTATGTCACTTTGTTGTTTGTTTTTGCGACAAGGTTACTCTTTCTCTGTTTCAAAAGGATTTTAATCATTGCCTTTTAAAGAAGTGTAAGTTCAAACAATAGTAGGATGTTCTTCTCTTTAGCCCTATTTGATTTTTCTATATAAAGAGCAATGAGAGGCAGTATGTCATACAGAGACTTAAAAAGGCTTAATAATTGGTATTTTTCCATCGTATTAGACATCTACAGGCCATCAAGACCTCACCTAAATATGTATTTAGCCAGAAATTCTAAAGCCGCTTCGATTTTTGGCATTTAACATCTGGGGACCTGGTGGTTGAGTCTCAGTGGTGGGTTTGAACACACAGCAGGACTGATACAGGGGTGACTCCATATGGTCTCTAATGTAGTGATATAGAAAAGAAAAATCCATTACGAGTTGCTGAGTACATCGTGTACATTTTAATCACCAGTTAGATGGTCTGTGCAGTGAACACAGCCAGAATATCCTTATTATTTCTCTATGAGAGAGCTCCTGCACCTTTAACCGCGTGTGACAGTTCCTTAGCCACCGTGCCCCTCACCAGAGGTTCATTTTCTTCCCCTGGGACATCACTCAGAGTAATTGTCCCCAGTAATAATCAATAAATCCAAATTATCTTGAATAAAGCCAGATTTATTTAACACAGTGTAACAAATAGAAAACCAGAAAGAAAATCCATGTAAATACAATTTAAAGAGAACAGACTTGTCTGAGACTATAGACTATATAGTAAGCACTCCAGCTGGCCAAGATACTTTACAACACTGTGTAGAGACCAGCTCATTAACTCTTTATATTTAGGAAAGTAGATTTCTGACCTCGGAAGACTGCAGGCTGCATAGGACCTTCTTTGCTAAAAGACCCTCTCTTAAAAACAATAACTTAGCTCTCTGCCTTATTAACCTGCCTGGTAAATAAGAAGTACTAAAGATGGATGCAGTTCTTTAACTGGAAAGTCTTTTTGGATGATACCACTCTGGAACTTCTCATGGAAATGCCTTAAAGGTTTTTTCTTTTTCTTCCCTCAGATGGGAGGCCATCAGAATATTCTCTGAAATCATCTATTGGCCCGTCAGCATTTGGACTTCAATGACACCAGGATCAAATTCATGCAAAACAATTGTTTACATCAGATTTCCTTCCCATAGCTTAGAAAATAAAATACCATTATTGTTTTTCCATCAGCTGTTTTTTATTTCGCTGTTCCTAGAAGACAGGTTCTCAGAGGCTGTGATTTCAAAATGCCGTTTTCCTGGGACCGCTGGCTTCCAGTGCTTCTTCTCTATTTCTGTGGTGACAGAAGTTTCTCCTAAAACAGCACTGCTGAAGCTCTCTTGCTCCAGCTGATGAAAAGTTTACATCTACAATTTATCTATACTGTTTGGTCTTTGCCTCCGTCACTGAACACACGTTCATAGCAGTGCAAGTGGGATTGCTCTACCCCTGGACCACTCCTTCAGTTGCTGGTCCCCCTGAATGTCCCTTTATTTAGCTTTATTTGATTCTTCTCTAGTAAGTGCAGTGAGAGCCTGCATCATTCAGAAACTTGAAAGGGATTTCAGTGAGAGGTTTTGGTGCATTTATACTTTCTTTTATTCTTTTGTGGATTGGGTATTTAGAGGCTAATTTTCAAAGCTTTCTGTGTAATATGATAATGCTGTGATGCCGTCCTCCAAGTAACGTCTGTTGGAATCCCAGAGATCAATTGCTATATAGAGGGCTCTGAAATTTTGAAGGCTACTTAGTTAAAAAGGAGGCTTCCACCTTTGGTGGTTTAAATGTGAAATTTTTTGTTATAGTTTACTGTAGTGTTCAAGCAAGTAATTTCATGAACTTTGGGAAACTGGTTTTATTTTTTATGTGCTTGTGCCTCCAAGTTGAGGTCCCATGTGGATTCTGCACTAAGGTATCAGTGCACGCTGCAGCCTTTCCCTTTCCTCTGAAAACTTTTAAGACCTTAATAACTTTGAGAATCAGGCCTCTGCCAAATACAGTTAAAATTAGCCAACTGTTTCAAAAGTTTTGTGTGGTTATGCACATGCCCAGAGCACGAGTGTGTAAACCTTATTCCCTCAGAGAACGGAGCTAAAAGAAAATTGGCCACTATAATCAAAATTGATAAAAGTGTTCAACATTTTTAACAGAGCAAATCAAGACTGTTCTTATCATGTTCTTGCTTTTTTGCAAAAGATTGTAGTGACCCACATCCTCATATTTGTTTATGTCACTGAATGCAAGATTGTGATAAGTGAAAAAGTATGCAGTGATGAAGTATACCCCAAAATAGCTGTGGATGCAGATAATTCCCCCTCTGAAAACCTTGTTTGACCAGATTATTATGCAGTTCTCAATGTGTGTATTTAGAATTTGTGGGCAGCTTTTAGCATGCACACAATTCTCTACAGACACATTCCTTCTCACGCCTGACCTCCGTTTTACATGATTTTAAGCTGTTTTCCTCTTAACGTGAAGCTATTCCCAGTGCATTTCAACAACATATTTAGCATGCCATTAATTTTTTTTCCCTTCAAATCTCATTCCATCTGATAGCCTGGCAGCTCTGACTATAACCAGTTTCCTTCTCATTACCAGTCCTTTAAAAGAGAGGAAGAAGACATSTTCAGGATTTCATTACCTTTTTTCTTTACCATTGTGAATTTCCTACTTTGTCAAAAAACCACAGAGATTGTTGTTCACAGTACACATCCCACTGACAGAGAGACAAATAATAAAACCATAATGCTCAAACTGAATCAAATGCTGCCATTGTATTGCAGAAAATTGAGCATATTTTTAGAGTCCTCCTCTATGGAGTTATTTTGTTTTTCTGTTGAGTCATTCTCTGTGCAGGTTTTTTAATTTGGGGGCAGGGGGGAGCTGAGGAGCAGTTGGCCGCAACAGCGGTCCTAAAGCCAGAGCAAATGACTGGACCCAAAGATATGCAGAACATAACCAATTTTCTCAAAAAAGTGATCTTCCCTCACTATATACATAAGTCCTATAGATTCAGCAGAAAGACATTTGAGGGTATGGCTTCAAAGACCATTTGCTTCTCAGAGCTGTAGTTTCAGCAAGTGCTTCACTTCCAAGACCGCATGGTTCTGCACCATGAATGTGCACAAAAGCTCTACTGAGCAGGACTGGGCTTAAGACTGGGCCTCGGATTTTCACAATTTGCGTTATTTCCATATTTTCTTTTCAGTCTGTGCATCTCTCATACTTCAGCCTTGCACATTCCGTTCCCCGATGTCCTGTAACAGCTCAGTTTCTGAAGCATCAAGCACATCAAAGTTACCAGAAGTCTAACACAGCCTTTGCTGCTCTTCTTAGGTTTTACCAAGTTGTTGCAAGGAAGGTCTGGTCCTGTCTCTACCCCCATATTCTGGGGGGTTAGTATCAGCAGAGACTTTAGCAATCAGTATTGTTGCTTGTTTTCCTTCCCCAAGAGGTGGTGCAGTTTGGCTTGCTGGCTCCCTTCCCATCTTTTAATAGAGTGGCCTTTGGAAGTGGAGTCAGAAATGAAGTCTCATCTCACAAGGCACAGCTGAGATGTGTTCAGTTATATATCTTCCACAGGAGATGCTGATTCATTGAAATCAAACTTGTCTGAGTGAAAGGGTGAGTTTCAGTTTAAATTTTTCATTTTAGATGTTTCACAAGGATTTGCTTTAATTGCCAAAACCTCCCTTCTTATTTTTAAATGAAAAGATTCTGACTTTTGTTCCGAAGTGATTCTTTGTATTTTTAAAATTGCCTTTTATTTTTAGCAGAAGATTTTACATGTTCGTTGGCCAGATCCTGCGGTAGGGGAGACTTCCGTTTGTAAAAGTACTTGAAGAGAGTTGTTTTTATATTGTCGTCCTAGTTTTGGATAGGAAAATATTTCAAAGCTCAAAATCTGATGGCATGGAAAACACTTTCCTTCCACTTCACTTTTTTGAATAACTGCCTCTGTTGAAATACTATTCTGCTTCTTTTTCTTTTTCCTAGTACCCATCAATAATTCATTACATTATTAGGAAATGGATAAAGCTGGAATAAATCATTTAATATAGTATTTTCCAAATTCGTATCAATGTGAGCTTGAGTGTGTGGGATACAGAAGGTGATTACCATTTTTGTCAAGTAAAAGAAGCAGATGAACTGTACAAAATACTCAGTAACTGATATATCATTGGAAATGCAGCTTTCTGGCTCCCGGGACATAGCACAACCCAGATCACTACAAACCATAAACATACAGACCCAAACACCGTTCGATGCAGCTGTGTATGATTGGGCTGTGTATTGCTAAAGGATTTAAAGATTGTCCAGGAGTGACAGCTGCTTTGTTCTTGAAATACTAAGTGCAGCCTCTGATGACGTACATCATCATCTAGAGCAAGCTGGTTTCTGCCCCTCACAACTTTCAACTCACAAATATGGAGCAGTTTTTTTAATAAGCTCCTGGCTGGATCCCTAACGTGGAACAGCAGCTCTTTAAGTCCCATAGCCAGCAATGTTAATCAGCTAAGTAAAAGTTGTGCACGTGCTGAAATGCTTTGCTGACGGGGAAATGCAGGCTTAAACAGTTTACAACCTGCGGAGACCTAAACTGGGACCTGAACATGAAATACACTATAACACCCCCTCTCCCAGTTAATTTCCCCACCTATCCATCTTCGTGAAGGAAGACTGCAAAATCTCCCAAACAGAAAGCCGATCAGACCACAGCCAGCGCTCATGGACATCACCAGGAGCAGGGAGCAGCGTGGGGTGCCTTTGTGGGCATGTAGGCATTGCAGAGGGAGCTAACCTGAGACCGGCTACTTAGCTTGAGGTCAAGTTTAATTGCTATAAAGTAGGGCTAAGGGGAGGAGGGTTTTAGTTAGCTTCTCTACTGGAGCTATCAGAAACGCAGCCACTGATTCAGCTTATTTAAAACTGCCTTAGGAATATGTGGTCTGTAGGGCAGACATGCCCGCTTTAAAACACTTTGGCCATGGAAGTCCATTCCTGCTTGATTTGTAGAAATGTGGAACAGGTAGTTGTGTGACAAACCAAAATGTATTCCTTCTGAGCTCTTTCCCCAGCTCATACGTTGTGCTAATGGTATTAATAAGGATTAATGTAGGCTTGAAAGAATTAGGAAGGCATCCCGTATGTCAGCCCTTCAGCAAAGCCATGTCTTATATTTATCACTTTTACAAACCTTCCTCACCAAAAAAAAGAAAAAGAAACCCAAAAAACCCTCGTGCAAGCTCAGAGCAGGTGGCTGAAGAGCTCTCAAGCTGAAGGGAGGACTCTGAAGACAAGCAGAGAAGAGAGGGGCAGCTCAGCCCCGCTCCAGGGGCTAACGCTGTTTGAGCGGAGGAGCCGCAGGGCTGGCTCAGCCCCGGTGCCAGCGCCGTGCTCTGACGGGTGATCCAGCTGGCAACGGGAGCTGCAGAAACACTGCCTTCTCGCTCAGCAGATCTGCTCTTAATTACCTGCCTGTAAATCAGGATTCATTTCATAAGCCTGTGGAGCTGGACGGCATGTAGGCTACGGTACCTGCAAGCTGAATTTCTCCTCTGTGTGTACGTGCATGTTTCAGCTGCTATTACGATCRCCTTTTCTCACAAATTCTACATTTTGCTTCACAATCCAGAACTCAAACAGTCTTGAGACAATAAGTTGGGTTCAAATACAATTCGTACCACAAACAAGAGTTTTTCAGCTGTAGCAGCAGGGCAAAGACACCAGCTCCCAGCTGCAGCATGGGGCCAGATGCTGCTCTGCGGTCCCTGGTTCTGAGGTACCAAAATGAGTAGGAATTTCTGAATGGAAGAAAAAATAAACCCCAAACCTGATAAACACACCTTTTAAAAGGCCCTTGTCAAGGTTGAGCTCTAGACATTAAAAGTCCCTGGCAAAATTGGCTTAGATGAGACAAGTCAGAGGTGCTGATTCTAGCTGAAAACTCAAGCGCTGACTGCTTTGGGTACCTTATGTTCTCCTTATGTTTTCTTCAGGGTTGTAGGATGACGTATTTTATTTCAGAAGAGCTGAATGTGAGGGCCCTGTTTTGGTGCCTTTAGAAATGTGTTCAGATCAGAAAATTACTTTCTTCTCCATTACTTTCTGAACCCTCTCAAAAGTAACCCCTGCAACTTTTCACTCCAGATTTTATCTAACTTCAGACTGCTGTATCCCTCCAGCAGCAGCCCTTTGGCTTCCGTAAGGGATGAGTGACTGGCTGTCTATCACAAAAAAAGTGAGCCTCTTCCATCACTGTCTTCATTTCTGATTTACATCCACTGGCACCTCCAGTTATATTCCTAATTTTTGGCTCCTAAGAGGGAATCTTTTCATACATTCATCGTTAAGCAGAATGAGCCAGTCCATCAAACACAGGAGAGCTTGGGGTAGGGAAGAGCAAGGTCTAAGTCCACACCTTTGGGTTCTAATTTCAGTTCGATAGTGTTAAAAAAGATCATCCTCAGTGAAACAAGGTCAACGCAACAGTAGCAGCCTGGCTGCAGAGCATTCCCATATGCCCAGCTATTAATCATCCTATTTCTCAAGTTGTACCAACCAGCTTAACTCTGGAAATATCATTAAGAAGTAGCTAAGTGTTAAATTGCCAGGAATTTCCAGAATAAGGAGGGAAAGGGAAGAAGAACGAAAGGAGCAACCTTCTTTTTTAAAAAAAAGTCTTTTTTTTTGTACTCCAGCCAGATGGATTTAGGGCAATTGTTCACTTGCAAATACTATGGACATTAATGAGGTCCAGAGGCAGAGCCATGAGAAAACAGAAATGTAAAAAAGCAAAGTTTCCAAAAATACAGCCACCACGATACCATAGGGATGGATCAGTTTGAATGTTTCGTCTCATAGCCTGACTGGGCAGGCTGCCTCACGTTCTTAGCTTATTAAAAACCTGAACCCTTTTTTTCACCCTCCTAGGCCAACCCCTGTGCAAACGGAGCTCATGCTCATAGACTTGCATGGCTCTACCCAAAGAGTCACGGGCCCTAACTCTGCCAAAGGTTTAAGAATACACTTAAACTCATCTAAATATTTTAGGCTGTTGTATTTGCATTTCTTTGGTGAGCTCACTTTGAATTAACTTGTGTAGCACTGACAAAGTGTTTTCTCAGTTTGATGAGAGAGGGAGGGAGCACTGGGAGGCTGCGGTGATTAAACTGGGGACTCAGATGCAGATCTGGGCTTCCTGACTCGGACCACTTAACTGAGGTACACTGTGAACCCAGCAGAATATACGGGGACCCTTAACTCATCCTACTGCGAACACAGGCTCTTTGGTTATGTGCTTACAATTGATTGGCATGTCTGAAACTCCAAAGGGTGAAGTCCTTCTCATCTTCTTCTCCAAGGTCAAGAGGAAATTTCCACTTGATTGTAACTTGCAAATGCCAAGATTGCACCCTCAAACTTTATTCCTGCCTGTGTTGGGAAGTGCAGAGAGTGTTCAGCTACGCATCATATCTCAGCTTCCCAAGGCATGACGTGAGGATAAAAAGCTGCCTTGCAAATGACTTGTGCCACACTCTTGCTTGCAAAGTGCTTTCACAGCAGCAGAGATGATGTGCAAAAGAAAACCGTAGTGATACACCTGCTTATCGTCACCTCTCCGGAAAGGCGTGAGAGATCTTTAACCTGTATACTTGTACACACAACACAGCCCTGACGTGAAATGTTAGGAGGCAATTGCTGCCCACTTGAAATTGCCAATTACTTAAGAAGCTGTTATGTCAAACCATTGGTACGAGAATATCTGCAAAAGAGTTACACAGGCTGTGCGTCCAGCTTTCTTACATACCCATGGTCAATATAGCTTCTTAGTCTTAAAGTTGTGTGTGGAGAAGGAACAGGGAGAGGGGCTTAGAAAATAATACATTTATTTTTATGCCTTGTATCTTTTGGGTGTTGTTTTAAACAGTTCTTATTTTGATAGTAAATCCAAGATGGGCTCTATTAGAGCAGGAAATACTGTTTAAAAGCATTGCTTTAAACCATTAGATGTGGTCTGAACCTTGCTGTGTTAACAAAGCTTTGAGAGGAAAACTCATGAGGCAACTACTGAAAAATTTCAATACTCAATGCATGGGACAGTTAAATTTAAAGCAGCTTAAATGACTCTTGTGTTTTACCTGCTGTTGCTGCCACACACAGATCTTGTCACTTTAAATCTTCATTTGGCAATTTTCTGTTCCGTAACTGTAGGGTATATACTTGGATCCACAGAAGTATAATATTCTGACAGCTGTTTCCTTTGCTAGCAGTTTATTTAAGCACATTATTTGGTGCAATTTAGACCTCATTCAGAACTGCTTCAAAAACTTAAAAAGACTCATTTCTCCCCCGGCTTGTCTGTCTGTCTGATACCACTCCAGTCTTCAGAGCTTCCAGTTCACAGTATCATTTCAGCCATAGTTAATCAAACTCAAAGAGGAAAGGCATATGCTTTCAGGCTAGATTTAACCTTTATATGGGTGCCAGAAAATCTTTGGACATAGAAAGAAATAAGAAGAAAATGCTTCTGTTGAGAATAGCAGGAGTGTATCGCTTTCATTTATAAGGGCTGCTCCAGAACTTGGATTATATAGAGCAAATTAACTGATTTGAATGAAATATGCTTTGGGTTTAAAATTCTACAGGAAATTCTTTTTCTTTATGCACTAGCCCCTGGAGCTCAGACACATGCTCTCAGAGCTGCAGATATCCTCAGGTACCTGACTCCTGTTGAAAACAGTGGGAATTCAATTCCTCAGCACAGCGAGTAAGGAGGTTTTTTTGGAGTGAAATGACTTTACAGGAGCAGATGGAAAGAGAGGGGTTATCTACAAGGCATTGCAGAGGTTTATGTGATGGTAGAGATGGTAGAGATGGCAGAGGTGTCCCCTGCCTCGCTGTATTTCTGCTCAACTACTGGGAGGCAGCAGAGCGCCTAATGCTGGCTCCTGAGATGACACAGCACCCAAAAGCAGGGAAGGCAAAGCTGGCTTCAGGTAGCTATCGTAGATACACGTGCCATTTGATGGCTCTCACTAGAGTTGGGTCAAACAAAGAGCCAGCTCAGTCTGGACTCGTGCCCAAAGTTTCCTGAGGCCTGAATAAGCATCAYGTCTCGTTTGCTGTTTGAGCTTCTCTGCTGTGCTGGGAGCCGACAGGAGCTTTTGCAGGCGGCGGCGGACAGGGAATCATGGCAATGAAATAATTTTGCAAACTGTGCTGAAGGAGGGTCATGCCACATTTCCAACCCTCCCACCCTAGAGCACTAAATGAGACAGAGAAGTCCAGGTCTGTGCCTTGAAATCAGAGTTTCCGACCTGGTTCCTGCACCCTGACAAAAGGCAGAAGCCGTGTGTCGCGTCTCGCCGCACATCCCTCCTGCACCCGCTGACCCAGCTGGCTGCACCGCCTGCGCTGGCCCTCCTGCCCGAACCTGCGTGTGCCGCAGGAGGGGCTGACATCAGTCTTACTAATGTGGCTCAGCAGCCAGAGATATCAATCTCCCAGAAGTAATTAAATTAACCAGATTTACGCAGGCATTCACCACATACTTTGGATTTTCCAGAGGGCTGCCAAGGTGTGGGGCTGAGCCACGCGGCGGGAGGGACGGGAAGGGGGACGGGAGGCTGAAGGTGGCTGTCCCGAGCAGAGCACGGAGGAGATGTCTCTGCCTGCTGCCTCAAAGCCATGTCTGCCTCTTGCCGGCAGCTGGCAAAGGGCTGTGGCATTTCGGGAGGGGCCCTGCCCCGCTGCAAATCTCTAGACAATCTTTGACGGGCGAACAGGTCTTTCCAGGTTAGGGCTGCTCCTACCCTCCCCATGCTATCAGGCTGCATCTGATGTGGGAACTCTTCCTGAGTTATAAACTAATTTGTAGCGGGCAGCAGAGTGTTTGGTGGTTAGAAGAGGGAGGGCAGGGAGGCATCCCTGCATCCACCAGCTGATCCAGACGTTTCAGCTGGCTGTCGCAGCTCAGCCCTGCAGATTAAACCAGCTGATCTGCTGCTAATATTTGAACTAGCTCATTTTAAAGGAAGTTTAAGTAGATCTAATCTACAGTTCAGTCACAATACACCGTGTGCGCTCAGTCATTTATTCAGCGCCACATCTTTCTCTTCGTAGTAACTTAACCAGAACTGCTCGCCATAAGGAGCCTAATTGCCTGGATGAGCTGCGTGAGATTTAGCCAATGCTTCAAGTATCTGGGCAAGTCATTTTAAAAGCCCGATGACTCAGTTTATCCATCTGTGTAATGGGGCATTCCCTTTGTCTCGGTGCTGTTGAAAGGCATAATGAGATCTAGCAGAGATGTTGGGCTGCAGGTATTCAGCGTCTCTCAGGGCTTGGTCATTAGGTCTTGATGAAGCCAACCTTGCTCATGAAAGGAGAGGCAGAGACTTTCAAGAGTCCAGCAGGACTGCTCAGATGAGGAAGTGCTTTCAGCTGGAGAATTTGCTTTGTGAATCGCTTTGATGCTCTTTGGGGAGAAGCAGCTATAACATGAAAATTCTTGCCCTTGCCTATTTTAATGAAATATAACCAAGTTTGTTTTAGTGGGTTTTACTTCAAAATGTCCCTTTGTGTCTGAAGAAAACAAAGTGGCTTTGTCAGCTTTGCTTGTGAGGTAACAAAAATATTACATTTGAAATGGAGCTGCAAAGGAGCAGTCTTTTAATTTAGTGGCATTTGGTACCACTCAATGAATGTTTCACCAGACTAGCAGAAGTTAGTGCTTGTCTCAGAGCGAATTTTTAGTGCAGATTTCTCCAACCTTGGAGAAAAAAGACACTGAAGAATAAAGTTCATAAAAATTGAGGCCAAAAAATCCCCTTACATGTCTCTGCTGTCACAGTTGTACAAATGCAAAACAAGTGGGCAGCAGATGCATGCCCTGGAGATGTGAGTTACTGCTCTCAGTTCTCCCATGAGCATGGGCAATGCTGGTCTAACTCTCTGTGCATATGTTTCTTCAGTCTGTTTCTATTTTGCCTACTTATATGACAAGCACTACAAAGGTCTGCTTTGTCTTGCTCATTTTACATAGCTTTCCCTAATGCCTGGCCCAGTTAGCCCTGGCCTTGTTTGGAAGTGCTTGTCCTACTGCAGCACTAATTTTCACCATGGTGTTGGAAGATCAGATGGTTTCAGATGGCTGGTGGGTGCTGTCAAACAAGTGGGCACCAGCTTGGTCCCTCAGCCAGAATTTTTAGGATCACTCAACACCTTTGCTTTTGGTGCCCTTATGGGATAACATTTCTACCCTTATAAGTGCCAGGTATGAGACGAGGGCAGTTTTCACAGGGGAAAACAATGCAACACTAGCCTGGCACAGCTACTGAACAAAACAGCTTAATAAAGGACAAGGAAAACCCATCTTCCTGGCATCTTTGTCCATTCACCCAGTTCCCCACCTGGCAGTAGATATGTTCAGTTTGAAAATGTCACTTTGTCATAACACTGTGTCCTTTGCTGTCTACTAAATTTTATTCAGTGACAGTCATTGTGGACTAAAGTTTCAAAGTCCTGAGGGCCAGTTCCAATCTCGCATGAGATGCTACCCAGTCTTTCCTGAATATTTTAATTCAGTTCCACATCTTGAACAATTCAGCACATGCTGGCTTGCAAAATTTCAGGTTTTATACTAGGAAGGGGAATAAAACAAGTAGCACTTTACATCATTCACACTCACCTACTAACTGTGATGAAAAAGTTCATTCTTTCAGCATCCGAAAGAGTATGATATAGCCTGGCCCCACCTGTTGGATTGTCTCTTTCCCTGTTGCATGTCCGCATATTGTGAAAGCAAGCAAGCATGCATGTCTGGCTTTCTTTCTCCATTAGCCTCTTCATTTCTTATGATCTTCCAAACTCTTCAGTTCAGGTGTACCAGCACCAGGTTAGCATGCAGTGACTTAATAACAAATGAGGCCTCTTCTTCACCTAAGCTGTCTCCATATCCCCTGTGCTTCTGAACACAGTTCAGGATCCATTGCGAATTGTTTATTTTATATTGCTCTATCAGGCACCATTTTGTATGGCCATGATTAATCTGCTGCCCAGGCAGAGCACTGGAGAGGAAAACAAATACTCAGCTTCTGAATAGAAAGGTGACTGGGAGGGAGATTGTGCGAGTTCACTGAGTGTTACTGTTACAAAACATCTGTGCTGTTTTGCAGTATTGTGCAGATAACCAGAAAGAAATCACTCTCCCAGAATGATGGGAGAGAATATACAAGATATTTCTGTATCTCTCAGACTCAGGACGTTGTATCTCAACCACTGATATATCTTTGGGGATTTCCCTTTCTGACCATAATATCAAAGTTAAAAATAGATCAGAAAAATGCCTCTTTTAAAATGAGATCTATTTTGCGGGTTGAGAGAAAACCATTGAAATATCCCAGATCATTCTGCCAGGCCTATAAATTAAAAATAACAGACATGCTGGCTCAAGAAAATCCTTATTTGCCAAATGCTCACCGTTATCTTCTTTGTGATGTTTCTTGCAGGTGTCAAGCTGTGGTGAGCTTAGCAGACACCACTGATTTTCTTGGACAGGCTAATACCTTTCCTGAGAGACACCTTTACTCAAGAGACAGCTGGAAACAAATGTGTCCTGTGTCTTCTCTGTCATAACTCATCTTCCAGGAAGGCTCATGGAAGGACTCCATGCTATGACTATTTTCTTGTTTAAGGCAGGAGTAAGCACCATCCAGTGCTAAGGTCTTTCAGCTTCTCCAAGACCCTGGCTTGTAGCATGCAGGAGTTGTCTTCTGAGGGACTATTTCCCTCTTCATCCTGAATGTAGAGAGTCCCTCCTTCTCTCAGGCTGCCTGTTGGCTGTGCCCTGGTGCTGAAGGGGACTTGTTCCTTGTTTCAGAAGGACCACAGTTAGACCTCTGCCCTGTCTTCTGCAATATGTGACTACCACAAGCATCAGACTCCGTTCACTCACGTTAGATTAGAAGGATGGTTATGGGCAGTTGGGGTTCTTCTGATAAAGAGCAGCTTTCAGCAGTACCTATTTTTACATTTGTACCTGAGTGTCTTTCAAGATCACATCCTTCTACAAGTGACTGAACTGGCTCCTGGTTACTGTGCCTCTCTTTTCTCCTAATCTGGGCTTCTTTTGCCCARGTTTCTGCTCTGGGATATGCTGATGGACATAGTTAGCTGGCTTACACATCCCCTCTGTTCTGCTGCATTACGTTCTCCTACAGGGACTGCTGATGCAAGAAATTTCAGACTGGGACCCTCTACAAGAAGAAATTTTGCACTTAAAAATCCCCTGTTAACAACACTCAAAATATGATCCGTTAATCAAAAGCATATTGCTAAAAATACTCCCAGTGCTTCTTGTGTTAATTCCAATAAAGAATAAACTTTCATGGCAATCTGTAAGTCGAGTGAGTTTTCAGTAAAAATGTACACAAAGAAAAGAAAATCTATAACTTTTAAGTAATTTAATCAAAAGGATACATTTACCACTTGCCAAGTATATTTTGGGAATGTTGTTAAACTAATGAATTCTGAGGAATGACACCATTTAGATTCAACATGATAATAAGCACAGAGACATCCCTTGTTGATCTCAATTTCTTCCCACTGGGAGCCTTATTAAGCCTGGTAGTGAGTCTTGGAAAGTTTTTGCTAGGAATGGGCTGTTAAGACCAAAGGAATACTATGCCATTAGAGGTGGAAACAGGCAAAATATTGGTGATAAGCAAGAACATTTTGAGTAAGTTGGGAAATCTTGAAAAGACAAAGTTCCTTTTGAAGGGCAAATCAGAGGAATTCTTAGCATTAAAATAGTCTTTGTTTCATGTTTTGTTCAGCCAATCTAATAAATAGAGAAATCATATAACTTTAGTGACCAATCACACGGTTCAGTGGAGAGATCTTGAGCAGAGCCCTGGCTGTGATCATGTCACAACCAACTGTGCATGATTTGTTTGCACCATTTCCTTACTGGAGAAATACTCAAGAAAGGAGAAATAATTTTTTAAAAAAAAAAGATCATGGTATGTTCTTGCAAAATCTGTGAGTAGGAAAAAAAAGAAGATACATTCCTCCATAAGAAAAAGTTCATAATGAATAATTCAGCTTGCTGTACTAGTTACTGCAAGTCCTGCCCTAGTTAGCCAGGCTGCAGAATGCTGAGTTAATGAAGCCTACTGCTCTGACAGAGGAGGAGAAAGAGTAGGATTTCAGTAGACTTACAAATATATCTCTCTATCTATATTTTAAACTTCATTAAGTGCAGTTAATAAAACTGAAAAAGCACATCCTTAGTGTGCAGTACATGAGTGCTCCCATTAATTCAACTGTTGTTTCTTATGTTTAGAGTTAAACAAATGCTTTTAACGATTTGCTAAATCTAGTCTTTGGTCCTTGGACTGGAAGTTACCTTTGCATACGTACTGCCCAAACAGTCAAGAAATGATAAAGGAAAAACCCCTGAAATTAGTAAGAGCTTGACCTGAGTGTCTGCATAATACTCATAATAATAACCCTTTCGTCATCAAAGAGATTCTCACTGAAGCCTGGGAGGGTGTAATTTTCTCGGGGGCCATTGTGCATGTGATCCACAACGCTGTCTCATCAAATAATCAAGCGCTATGCTGCCGCTGGGATGTGTCAAGTTACACAAAGAAAATTATGCTTTTTGTGTGTCCATAAAATGAGAGTTCAGGGGGGCTTTTTAGCATGGGAAGCATTAAAAAAAAAAAAAAAAAGGAAGAAATATTTTCCATCTCCAAATGTACAGCTAAAGAAGAAAGAATCCTTTTCCTTTCTCCTTAAATAACAATGATCACAAGCAGGAGGAGACTGCTGTGAAAAGAGCAGAAAAGAGAACTTAAATGCACAACTCCAAACCAGACAAAGGGTAATTACAAGTTAGACATGACATAGGTGAAATGGCTTCTGCTTTTAAGGAAAACACGACCGAGGAAAGCAGTATGGTTATTTCTTTCACCCACCCAATCTCATCGTAACTCCAAGCAAGGAGTGGCGCAGAGGCATCACGGTTTGGCACTGGTGACACCAGTTGAGCACATTGCCAGAGCAAGTGCTTGTGTCCCATTAGCGTGGCATGCTAAATGTTCAATATGAGCTTTGAGTGCTTTGCTGAACTTGAGGATTTTGACTGCTTTAAGCAGGGTTTTTTTAGAGCTGGATTTTTTTAATAATGTTAGTTATTTACAGCAAATACTGTTAGTTATTTACGGTTATTTACAGAAAGAGGTTTGCACCAGTAAAATGTGGTCATAGGTGTATGCATGCTAATCTGGTCCTTACTACTGTCACTCTCAATTTATTCTGCTTTTCACTTTAATATGAACAATATTTCATTTGTTGCTTTTATCTTCAGTGAGACTTTAAGCTCTTGGGTTAGGGAACTTGTATGTCATATTTGCAGTTATTTGCACGTTACAAGCATTTAGGTGGAATTCAAGAAGTGTTCAGCTCCAGACCAGCTCTGCTCTGCTGGAGTCGATGGGAGTTTTACCACTGGTAGGGTGGGTGGGAGAAGCAGGGTAGATCTTGGAGCTTCAGAAAATCTCCTCCACCGGTGCAAATAACTCAGCAATCAGTTTGGCAATGGCCAAGTATGTTTTACTTTTGCCCTTGTTAAGTTAATGGGAATTTTGCTGTTGACTGAATCCAGGATTAAATGTTTGCATTTTTAGAGATCTCAGATTTAGCTCTTGTTCTCAGTGCACAGGGAGAGTCTCTTTACTGTAAAATCTGTAACTTCAGTGTGTGTCAGATCATCTTAATCTGCTGAGAAGCAGAGTTTGCTGCAGCCTGTGGCTTGAGAACCTGTCTCTTAAGGTCAAATCAGAGGTCACTTTTCCAACTGCTAGTTGAAAAATCACTACAGCTGGGCAAATATTGCAAAAAGCATTTATCTAAGAGGGGCCACGTGTTTGCTTCAGTGATACTTGCTTTCTGCAAACATTCGCGTAAGCAACCTTTTGTTTGCACAGTCAAACAAAGTATTGCAAAGACCATACGCTAACTATGTTCACTTGGCTGTTTTGAAAGGTCCTTCAAAGATCTGGACTTACTTCACTTTACTATGTGAAGCTTACATATGGACTAACAGGATAAAAATAGTTGCTTAACATGAAACTTCCTTGACCATCAGAAACGGAAAAGAACATCTCAAAGTATTGCAGGATTTGTGATAGAATTATGACAGCTGATAACTAGATTTAGTATTTTTATGCTTTTTGATCTTTGTAAAATGGAGATAATACTTCCTTAATGCAAAAGGGCTGAACACAAGGATGAAATCATTTAAAACTTTGAGGTTCTTTGTTTTTGAACTGGCGAGGGCTATGTAATAGGTAGACAGATTAAAATGTTGATCAGTTAACGGACACATCAGTTAATGGATAAGTTGTTCATAGAATAAAAGAGGGAAATTTTGAACGAAATTGGGTTTGCCACTGATAGATTGCAGTGCTAGTGTCCAGAAGAGCAGACAAACCTGCTCACTGTACAACACTCACAATCACAGCTTCATCCTACCCCCAGAAACCTGTATCCCCCTCTACCTGTGGGGGATTTTTCTGCTATCACCTCACAGCCTATTCTTAATCACCATTTTACAGAAAAGAAACAATCCCGCCTGTCCTTTCCCCACCTCTTTACATTTTGAGCCGTTCTTGCATTTTCTACAATTTGCATTGTGCAGGGATGAGTGTCTGTTAACCTGCCTATCTTTAACTCTGTCTCCATGCATGTGGTCTCCCTCTTCTTCTCTTACAGTTTTGTGTCCTCTGACGATGTGCACACTTCACTTCCCATCCCCCTCTCCGGTGGGTCACTGATGCATGAACAAGCCCCCACCTCTGCTCCCTGCGGTACTCCACTTCTCACCTCTCACCGTTACCCCATCTGTATCCATTTATCACCACTTTCCAACTTGTCTAACCTCAGTTACCGAGTCATTCTTTTTTGTAGCCAATTGAGAATTTCACTATCAATGCCAGACTTATCAACCCTAAGTCTTTTATGCAGTATTGTATGGAAAAAAAAAAAAAAAGCGCCTTGTGGAAGTCCAAGTCAATTATGTCTGCTGCTTCAGCCCTGTCAGCTCTCATCGTCACCTCCGCTCCAAGGAGTTAATCATATTTGCTGAGGATGACCTACTCTTCGTAAATGGATTCTGCTGACTGCCCTTGCTTAGCTTGCCATTGCAAGAGCCTGTGTGGCATCTATAATCTTTCCCAATACTAGGGGATATAATATAATAATTCTCTAATTTTGTCATTCCTCCAGCCAACTGCCCCCTTATACCATTACTTTTGTCACCAACAGGAACTTGAGAGTGATTTTGCCCCTAAAGGCCACTACCAAAATGACAGTCCCTATAATAGGCACAAACACACAGAACGAGGTGATGGCTGATGAGCTGCTTAACTCCAGAGAGAAAGAGGGGAGAGAATTTGCAGGCACCCAGGGTGAGTGAGAAGATGCTCAGCCGTGGCCCTGCCGCAGGTCAGGAGCAGAGCTGGGAACAGAGCTGGGTTTTCTGATGTCCTTGGGCCTTGCTATGGCTCTGACTATTTTTATCTGGGAAAAAGCCCTGGCAGTCTCTTTGCAATGGTGTCCTCCAATACACGAGCAAAAAGTACACAGCTACATGTATATYGTTCGGGTATTTCTGTTAACAAAGGCTAATCAAGCAGCAGATTGGAAAAGCAGAACTGACACATGTGATGAATGTACGATGGGGCAGAGGGTGATCGTATGTAATGAAATATATCAATTCAAGTCATAATAAAAACAATGAACTGAAGACCTGACAGGGAGGGTGGAATCCATCTCAGCTAGCGTGAGCTGTCTGTGCGACTGCCCACAGGCTGGTCTGCGCCTGGCGTCAGGGGAAGGAGACACGCRTCCCCAGAGGGTGACGCACCACCCGTTACAGGCACCGAGCTTAAGGTGACCTGTCCTCCAAAGGTGGTTGTCTTTCTCTTTTGATGAAGAAGAATCTTTGGTGGCTGATTTTTAGACTTCTAATGTTAGGAGATGGTAGAGAGGCTTTTCTAATTCTAATGGGGTTTGATGTAGTTAAATGCTCCTTTGGCTTTCTAAGAATAGCTAAAGTACCCCTTCTCCTCTCTACTCCATAGCACCATGCAGGACATGATCTGATCCCCAAGGCTCCTCAAGAGGAGAAGAAAACAGTGTTGCCTATGGATTATGATAATAGCATCGGGGAAGCTGCTAGACTGAGCCTTGTATTCTTACTCCCAGGTTATCCGTAGTCCCAGACTGCGGACTGGGGACGTGGCCTTGGGGAGCAGGGAATCCCTGCACCTACTCACCTACAGCATCCAGCAAACACCACAGTCAACCCGCACCACAACTCTTAGAATTAGCATCTCCCAAGTACAACTGAATACCTGCAGTGTGGAGTGTCATGTTGAAAAGTGATGAAGTTATTTGCCATATAAATAGACAGCATGTAGAGGTTAGTTTTTTAGACTGCAGTCTGAAAGGTAGTGTTTTTTCAGTTATTTTCTATGGTTATTTTTTAGAACTGCAGTCAAACCCAGGTTACAGTACAGTCAGCAGTAACTGCAGTTTGAAAAGTCCTGCACATCAAGGGAAACTGAGCTTAACCCCTCAAAAAAAAAAGGAAAAAAAAATCAGTCCTAACCATAATCCCTGCAGAGTAGGTTTGCACATCCTTCTCTTCAATGGGAAGCATTTTTATATCAAAACAGTCATTTTGACAAAAAGGACTGTTGTGTCACTTCTTGCTAGTTAGCCACGAAATTGTCCTTAATATCTGCAGATATTTCAAGTACCACATAAATGTCACTCCACTAGCCCAACTTCTCTTGTATAGCTGGACCTGAATCTAATTGTTGCATTATGTGAGGAGCAGCATAATAATTAGATTCTCATTGTAAAATGAGGAAAGCTTCACTGTAATTCGTGGGATCAGATCCAAATGAGAAGTACCCTAATTTTATTGAAAGTGGCATGGATCCACCTGTTCCATGTTAACTAAGAACCTGAGACCTCACCAAACCTTCACAGGCTATGTGAAATTTGGGCTTCACAGCTTCTCTATATCTATTTATACAAATTAGGAGGTTTTGTGTGAAAAAAGTTTGTGTTGGTTTTGGTATATACTCAAATACACCTCCTCTTCCCCACTCCCAGTAACCAACTTCTAAGTAAAACTTTTTTTCTTTTTCTTCTTTTTCCCCCTCATTTCTCCATCTGTATGTAGTTAAACGTAGAAGCCATATGAAGCCTGTGTTGCCTTTGTCGTGTTTTCACAGCAGACTGTTATTGTAAGGGAAGCTTCCATGAAGTGCCAGAGACCACGCACTGTATTAGCATCTGAGCAGGCAGTGTAAAAAATCAGATCTGATTCTGCCTGTGGAAGATAAATGAGCCAGAGTCCCCAATGCCCAAGATTTGGTCATCTCTTTATGAGTTCTGAAGTACCTATTAGCAGCTTTGATGAGTGCTACGGGAGATGAAGTCTACCTTGAACAATGTTAGAAAGCCGAATCAAATCACTTGAAATCTCCCAGAGGGAGAAACAGCCTGAACTGGTTATAGACACTGTATCCTTTTCCTCTATTGCCTATAAGGTTTATATGAACACTCTGATTGTGGGGGAAAAAGTAAGCACTTTTTTCAGCAAAATCTCCCAAGAATTTACTCATATATATAATAGCTACTCCTCCAGCAATTTTATGTATGTAGTTAGTCAGTTTTGCTGAAGCTTTTATCCCCGCTCTGTGTCTTTTCCTCCACAAAGAGATACCACCTGCTAAGATGAAGCAGGTGAAAATGAACTTTCCATTGCACATGCTCTTTGGCTCTGCCAAGGCCAGTTCAAGGTGGCCTTGAGGAAATATTTCAGGACAGCAGTATGTATTTCCAAAGCACTACATGATCAAGGAATGTGGATCCTGGGCTAGCGTGTGGGTTGCCAGACGCAGAAGAGTATGGCCATGCAGTTAAAACTGAGTTACTGTGATTTAGCAAGTCACCATGTGTCAGTGGAGCCACAATACCTGCTTTTGGATTTGTTTTTAGCAAAGCAGGATTGCTTAAAATGCCTTCAAGCTTTCAGCTGGGTGCCTGCTTATTCCTAGTTAGAAGTGAGCTTGTCTTCATTGATAACGGACCCTAGAAGCCATTTGCATAACTGTGTCCCAAATTTCTCTGTGCCAGGCACTTTAGAATCGGAGTCCAGCACTCCTAAAGTTTGTTGGGGTTCTGTATCTGTGTTTGGGATCAGAAACCAATACCAGAGCTCCCAGACATTTTTGCCAGGTGTTGGCAGTGGTGGCTGTGGCAGAGTAGTGACAACACAGAGGCAGAGACAGTCACCCCACACCCCACCTTAGGCTGCCTATCGTCTTGGTAGGGCTGACACCTCTCCAGCGTTCGGTGCTGGGGGACCCCTTGCTTAGACAGCTCATCTCTTCATTGCAGCACTGGGAGGCTGTAGGGAGTAACAAGGTCCGCCGGGCTCGAGCCCACAGACTGTGTGGGGGAGAGAAAGAACTGCTGCATCCTTTTGGCAGCAGAAATGGAGCCATGGTGGTCCTCCGACCTGACCACTGTCACAGCAGAAGCCTATGGTGCAGCCAGTATTTTAAAATCCCAGAAATTAAAGTGGGACAGAGGAAAGGGACTCCTTCCTTCTGCAAGCAGTTGTCCCCATGGCTGTCCTCATGCTTAGTTTGACAGAAAGGCCAAAATGAGTGAGCTGGGAGGAGCTGAAGTGTTTACAGTTGCTGAAGATGTGGAGCACACTGGTGTCCGTGCCCTAGCTCTCTGTTTGCATCAGGGTGCTCCAAATCCAACCGATTTGCTGGAAGATAATAACCTTCTCATCCCCCAGTATTACACCTTGCATAGCCACTCGAGGCTTTATCTTTAAAATCTTGGTCTGGGAGGATGAACTGAGATCCAGTTGAATGCAGTTCATCTTCTTTTAAATTCATTCAGTGGATGCTCTGAAGCAGATTTTGATGCCAGACACCTGTGCTGCTTGCACGCACCCAGGAAAGGCTTGTTATGCCATGGCAGAGCTTAGAGCAGGATTATTCGTGCCTGATGCTGATGGTTGGTAGCAACTCCTGAAGCCTTGAACATTGCATAGCATCAGAGGCTGTCACTGTCAGTGGTTTCTTCACTGCAGGGAGCTGTGAAAGAAATGTTCAGCCTAATTTAGAAGAAAAATGAGTTGGATTTGCAGCAAGAGTGACTTTTCTGTAGCAGCCAGTGAAGTGGTGCTCCAGCCAGCAGTGAGAAGATCTCGTCTGGAGATGTGTGTGGTGACTGTGGGGCTTGGGAGGAAAACTGTTGCACCTAATGGGCAGTCACAGAGTTGGTGATGGCAGCGCAGTGTGGCCGATCACTTGCCAGCAGATCAGACCCTGCTTTATGCCTCTGTAGTCAGGACTCTGCATCTGGGGAGATTCCCCCCCCCCCCCAGGTGCGGGATAGTCCTTCGTCTAAAAGCTATCACACTAAATCCCTTAGAGTGTCTTTGGGCTTCTCCATTGCTCGATGTCTTGATAACAGGTGCTGGCTTGTGCTCTCCCTCTGGACCAGTGTGGGATGTGTGACAAGTAAGTTCTGGCACTGTAATACTGTGAGTCTGTTTTGATCTAAAGCAAAAGAATCAGCCAATATAAAGAGATTTCAGCATCAGAAGATACCAGCTTTGCCCTCTGTCCTTTTTCCCTAATTGTGTGGAGCAAATGGCCAGTGCTGAGTTGAACTTTAAGCCCAGACCAAGAATTTCAGGGATATAAAATGATTTGATTTGAAAGCTTGGGATCCTTACAGCTCCACTTCTACTGTGGGAACAAAAGAACTTCAGAAGCACAAGGGGAAGCCAGAAAAGCTTAGTTAAGCCCTAATGATTGCTGAAGGAAACCAGTAAAACTAAAAGAGGAAACAAGTCCCAGTGTAAACCCACCCACCCGCTCCCACCTGATGAGGTTACTTTGTGGGCTGTGGTTTTGAATGCTTATGCTTTGCTTATGCAAAGACCCCCTCCTGCCCCCAGCCCCGAGGGGGACATGGTGGCAGAGGTTTTGCTGTCTTTTGCAGGGCAGAGGGACTGCTCAGCAGGAAATGAATTTTCCCACTAGGCATTAGCCAGGGAGAAAAACTGATCACAGAGTTTCCCACAACTGGGCCAATGCAAAACAAGTCATGCAAACATCCGAAAACTTTCAAAATCATGGTCCTTTCGTGGCACCTGCTGACTGCACAGGATGTCACTCTGAGCTGATGCCTCAGCTCTTTACTCCCATGACAGAAGTTTTGAGGCTATGTCAGATAGCTGCTGGTGAAACTCAGAACAGGGATGTAGCAATGGAGAGCAGAAGTAACTCTACGGCAGTGAAAGGAAATACAGACTGATGGGAGTCATCTACACAAGCAGAAGGTAGTAGGTCCTATCTAGTTGGAGTAGATCCTATGCAGTTGGAGAACTGTGACCCTTTTTCTGGAGTGTATTGTTAATTAACAGCCATAGCAATCACGGATTGTTGTACTCACCCCAGGAGCAGATGGCCCTAACAAGATGCAAAGAAATCTGAAGGTGATTAATTGTGCACTGTTACCTGCCCCCGATGCTGTCCCGTCCACTGCTTAGTACACACCACAGGCTGGCATCTCACTCGTCCTCGGGGGCTGATGGATAGCTTGCTATAGTGTTCTCTTATTTTTCTTTCTCTATCTGCATATGACTGAAGAGTGATGAGGGCAAGAAAGTCCTGTAGAGACTAGTCTAAACGTGTACTACATAGGAGAGTGGGAGAGGGAAAAGGTTTATGGGCTGCAGTGGCAGATAGCTAATCCTCTACAGCATTTTTCCATAGAAAAGCCACATGGGCTCCCTAAAGTTTTGAGCTGCCTCAAACAGCTTTTATTAGACCTCCTTTGCCTGCTTGGCTCGTGTATTCCAGATGTTGGTGGCTTGAAGGATAGAGGGAGGTTCCTAATTCTTAAGCCTGGTGGTGTGGGGTCCCACCATCCACCGCTTTTGCATATTTTACYGTCGCCTTGGCTTTCTCAGCACTGCTGCTGGGATTTTCATAAACCTGTGTTCTCTACATGTCTCTTCCCAGAATATCCTTCTTTATCGAAGAGGAAGTTGTTTAGAAGATATCTTCTGTACCTTCTTCATGAAAGCACATAGCATTTGCCTGTCTTTTCCATACTGTGGTTATCACAGTATTTAGGCTCCCTGCAGGACAGAGCAGTGATAAGTAGCTGTTGCTCAACATCCAGCAGCAAACCTTCCCAAGATCATAGTATAATAACGAGTTCAGGTCGATCCCATTCATCCTGTGTTATTGTAACTCTTCATGGTGTTATCCAAGCTTTGTTATCCATAAGATAATGCTGGAGGTTTTGCAGGTAGACAATGCCTTAGGCATGATGCCAGCAGCAAGAAGATTTTAGTAAAGTAAAGAAGTAAGGATCAAATGCTGTTATCAACTGCTCTAAATAAGAGTTACAATCCTTTGGGCTCCTCAGAAACAGGCAACTGAATACCCTGTCAGGCTTTTACACCTGGATCTCCCTAAGAAAGGAGAATTAGTGGAACAAATGTAACTTACCTGACATACAGAGAGGGAGGTTTAGGGAAATTATTTCTCTGCTACGTTATTAAGGGTACAAAAGTGCTTGTACGTGAGGCTTACTAATACTAACAAAAGCCCCAAACACCAGGATTTTGTTGTATTAAAACTCTTGCTTTCTCCCCCCCCCCCCGCCTTTCCATCTCTCTCTCTTTCTGCCCTCTCTCTTTCCTTCTTTGTCTTTTATTTTCGGTCTGCTCTCTCTCATTTTAGTTGATAAACAGAAAAGGCAACAGCACTAGAACAGTCAGTGCATTGTCAAGGGGCCTGCCTTAATCCCCTGAAGTCCCCGAGGAATAGTAGGGCTGTGTTAAGTGGGCTTCAAAGGCAGAAGGTGGAATGAGGTGTGATAGGAAACCAGCTCTTACTAACTGGTTCACTTCAGGCTAGCTTTAAATAAATTGCAGCTCTGAGCTGCTTGGACGTTGACAAGAAGGCTGTGATATTTGTGGCTGCACTACAGAGAATTTCAGCCTTTTAAAGCAGGAATGGGAGAACCTGAAAGGACTTAAAGCTGTGAAATTGTAAAGCAAAAACAAAACAAGCCTCTCAGAGTGGAGGCTCCCTGGCTTGTTCCTGGATTGCTTCTCTCATAGACAAACTTTACCTGGCTCTTAAGAAAACATACGCTGCGTTCCTTGTTATTTCGGCTTGGTTTTGGGAGCGGCTGAGCTCGCTGGCAGCAGCTTTGAGAAGTGCCATAGATGGATTTTTCTGAAGAGCTCAGGATAATGGGAACTGAGTTCTGGAAAAAATACTATTTGGYACCAATTTGGGAGTCACCAACAGCTGAATCTCTGGGGGGAAAAAAAAAAATCTGAACCCCACTTTAGGTGCTGTGAAGTGAAAATCTAAGTCCTGAAGTTCAAATTCCRCACTGCCAAAGCAGTATGTGGACCAGTTAAGGGTTCACTTAGGTCTCCTCATCACCTAACATTGCCACCATAGATGTTTCTGGGTACAAAACTGCATCCAGTTTATCTGAGCCACTAATTGTGGAAGACCAGGGTGGAAACCTGATGACAGCTGTGGACTGACTTTTTGTCCATTCAGACTGTGTCAAATCACAAGTGCAGCTTATTCCCAGCAGACTGCTAACAGCATTGACCAGGCTCCTACTTTTCAGGTTTTTAGTCAGAGTTTGAGTATTATATTCTCTCTTCCTCCAAGCTGTTTTTCCACCCTTAATCACCACCAATAGAGATACAGATTGCTATTGATGTTGGTATAATAGCTGGTCCACTGATATAAATCAACATAGAGAGCAATGGGATAATGTAGATTTATATCAGATGAGGCTATAGTATGCTTTTAAGGCAAAGTCTTGAAAAGCTGAGATGACTGTTCAGATTCTTAATTCATCAACAGCCACTACACGTGAGGAGGCCTAGAATGGAGACCATAGTTTTATTTGGTTAAATAATGTTTAAGTTTACAGGTCTGGCAGCTGGAATACCTTCATTTTTAATAAATTTGACTTAGAGAGATGTTGCTGGAGGTAAAGAGCTGTCCTACACTTAGGTAAAGATGGCTGGCTTGCCATTCAGCTGGGTGAGAAGTGTCTTAGATTGCACATTCCTGGCTCTGCTTGGAGGAATATGGATGGTAGGGAGTCTCTGAAAGCAGCTACGCCCTCATCTGCTCCAACAAGATCAGCATGAGCAGGTCTATCCACAGCTTTCATATAAATGAAACCTGACCCTCAGTCTCCATCAGCATTTGTTCAGGATGAAGTAATATAATCCCCAAAGGAGGGGTGGCAACAATCAATTTGAATGGTGGCAGAAACAACCTAAATTGCTACCACAGCTTGGAAGGGGGCAATATGGTTTTAGCTATAAGACTGCTTTTCATTGCTCTGGTAGCATAAAGGGGCCTTAAAGTGAATACAATCATAACATATGCCTGCTCAAAGGCTGATTTGCATTCAAAATGGTGTAAAGAAGCTGTTTCGGGTGACTGACAATCCGGTTTCTACATACTGAAGAGCACGATGTCATTTGTGTACACTCATTTCTCCAACCACAACCATTCTTCAGTTTGGCTGTCCCTTTAGAGAGAAGAGGTCACTCTAAGCCAGCAATGGTCAGACTAAAACCCAGCAAACACAGAGCCTAGGCATGAGGGGAAGGCCAAGGAAGAGAGCAGTGAACTAAATAAACAGCACGGAAAAAATGCAAACCTCACAGTGGGCATTCCCACTGGATTTTCACTAGATGTGGTACTGCGTACAGTACATCCGCTGCACTTCCCATCATGGCTTGCCTCGCTCACATACAGGCCTTTGTTAACAAGGCCATGACTCAAAGTGAGGTAAAGCCACAAGAGGGTTCAACCAGAGACCAGCAGGAGTTAGTGAAAACAGGGGGAACYGGCAAATCGAGGACCAGCAGGCAAGCAAAGCATGCCTTCTGGATGGTCAGACAGCATGGAAAGCTCAGGAGTCTTGGGCAGGTCTCCTTTCTCCTGCAAGGCTGGCCTTTTTCCACAGCTGCTCTTCACACATCCCTGCTTTACCGCCCGGCTGTGCTGTGGGAAGGTTGCTGGGAGGTGTGAATACAGCTTGTTCAGCAGCACCCACTCGCACCATTCCTGAGCAAGATGGGGCAGGCAGGCACCCGGCCGGCAGAGCTGGCTGAAGGGACAAAGCCAAGTTTAGTCATGTGCCACCTGCGGTTCCTCAGAGGCTCGTGAGCTTTAGGGAGCACAGGCAGCAGCAGCCAGCTCCTGGCCATCATCCTTTCCATGAGGCCCTCTCCTAAGGAAAGGGCAGGTCGCCAGTGAAGTCAGCAGTATCGGTCGGGCATGCCCGGGAGGTGCTGCACGTACCATGCGTGAGCAGACAGACTGCACGCCAGTGGTGCACTGAACTGGGCCRTAGGAGAGATGTGCAGACAAGCCAAGCTGGTGGGGAAGCAAGGTCCATGTCCTCTAACCCAGGCTTTGCAACCAAAGCGGCCACCACAACAGGGAAATAGGTTTGTGCTACCAGTGCCCAGAAGCTCTCTCGTGTGCACTGGCTGATGTCTGTCAGTGCCTTAGTTGAGTTGAGAGAGAGCACCCAGGTGACAGCTATCACTCCCCACTCGTAGATGAGGACACTTCATGACTTGACTCCATCTCTTCAGATTTTAGCTTAATTTAGGGGGAAAAGAGTCATTCCGCTTTCAAGCATTTTTGACAGAAAAATAAAAAAAACAGAACAGGTTACCCTCCAAGACTGGAAGACACCCCCAAAATATCCTAATTAAAAAGTAACTTCAAATGGCAAAGAAAACTTTTGGCTTTGATTCTGTTTTTTGGGAGAGAGGAAGGGAATATCTATCTATATCTATCTATCTATATCTCTCCATGGATRTATATAGAGAGATAGATCTAGATATATACACATATAGATATATGTATACATATATTTTGTGAATGTATCAAAGATTCAACTAAACAACTGTTGCTGAATTTGCAGCTTAAAGGAGAAGTGTAGGCTGCAGAAATGTTGCCCAGTTCAGACCCACCGCACTGCCCTGCTGGGATGAGCAAACCAAAGGAGAAGGTCAGAGTTGCAGGCAAATGCTGGCAGGGGAGGGGGCAATTAAGGGATGGGCCATGGTCCTGCGAGTTGCAGTCTGTGCCCTGCTCTGTTCCTGGGGAAATGCAGCTGCATGTCATCCCACTCGGGTCGAATTCCAAGGTACAACCAATCTCAAAGACTGTCCACATCTCAAGGCTGCACCCTGCTCATTGTCTGCCTTTAAAATGCTGTGTAAGTCCTACTGCTGCAAGAGTGAGAATGTTAATGACAAAGAAAAGCAAAGTCACAGAGCTGTTAGACCCCACCGTGTTATCAAYGCGGATGTATCCTTCCTGCCTGCATGCTGCCGGGTGTCCTCCCTGCCAGCTGGCAGAGCTCCATCCACCAGGGATGGCCTTGCAATTATGCAATAGGTATATCTGCCTGCCGGCCCAGCTGAAAGCTCCTAAGACAGTAGTTGACCAAGACAGGAATAGCAAAACTGTGCCTCTGAGGTAGAGCCCTTGGTGAAATTCCCATTGATTTTGTGCTAACTGTTCCAAGTTTTCAATATCTTATGAAAAAATGAAACAGGAAAGAAGTCTTAGGATGGATGGATGGAAATCCAATATGCCAAATGCCCCATTGACATTTAAAATGCTACCTAATCTAATCCAAATATTCATACTTAGGGGTGAAAAAGGTTACAAATGTACATACGATGACAGCTGCAATGCAGGGGATGGTGACCAACACCGTCTCCGTGGCACTGGAGGTCTAAAATGTATCCAGACTAATTCCAGTTCAGGCCAATTGCAAGTGGATAATAGAGTTTGCTCTTTTCAGCCCTTTCTAAGACTGCTTGTCTCCTGAAATCAAGTCATTGAAAGCTACACTTCTGAAAGCCATAGAAGTACTTATCCCCTTGAGAATGCAACTTGAAATTTGAATTTGGATACAGGCTGACCCAGTTCACTGCTATAACTGCCTAGCTCGCTCCCCTTGGGGAGCAGGCTGCTTGGCTCCCATTGCCTTCACCAACTAGAGCTGTGGAGGGCCTTCTACCTAAGAAGATCCATGCTTTGTTCCTTCTAGCTTACACTGGTAGTGCAGGATGAATAACATCCAGCTGTGGGGTAATGATCAAGCCTTTCTGCCTGCAGACGAGTGCTTGGTGCTGGATCTTAGGCAAGTTGATGTCTTTCTTCAGTTCAAATTGGGCAGGCTCCTACATCAATTGGTAGCATTAGTAGCTTCCAAACGGAGAACTTCTTGGAGGTTAATGGTGAGGCATGCTGTGGTCAGAGAAGGCAGCCTTTGTATCATTTGTGTGCTGAGCAATTACTGTATTTCATTGTCCAAGGTTTTAATCTTGCACTGAGAGGTTGATCCTTCTGCTATTGAAGTCAATGACAGTTTTGTCATGGTCTTGAATGAAGCCTGAGTCAGGACCAGAATTAACTTTAAATCAAGGGTCAGAAAATGTTACAAAAGATAAAGAACATGAATGGGAATGAGAAAAATTGGTGTGTTGGCTGGACATTTCCTAGACAGGTTTGTTTCATACTTCTGAAATGGCACAATTTATATTTTGTGCAAACCACCAGTGATTTCCCATTCGGATGTGTACCATTTATTAGACAATCCTTAAAAACAGATTCAAAATTGACCACAGAGTTCTCCCTCCATTCATCATAAATCCATCTTTATTAAAAGTGAAGTGGTGGGGAAGGCAATCTTCCAGCGTCCATTTTCAGTTGTTTAGTTGCTAGCCTAATCAGTGACAACTTGAGACTTTAAGATTTATGGCATAACAAAAATTAGACATACCCTTTTCTCAGAAGATTGTTCTGGAGAGGGTAATTACACAAATACAGTCTAAGCTTATTATCTTTCTCTTTCTTTTTCTTGTGCTATCTTCCCTCCTCCTCTTCCTTTTTACACTACTACATTTCCTACATGTGTTCAGTGAAGCTGAAAATGATATTTTGATAATGGGCACACAATGAACATTTAAGAGGGCTGGTTGACAATGTGAGACTTTGTTAAGGAAAAGAGGATACAATGAATAGCTATAATGGGAGTCATTAATGAAGGGACTGCTTTTTTTTTCCTGAGGAAGGCTACATCTTAATGCTTCTCAGGTTTCCTTCTCTATTTATACAACACTGTGGAGGTCAAACCTAAAGTTAGGTCTTTCCTGGTGATGTGTAATGAAACTTAGGTCACTAAAGAATTTGTTGAGCATTTTTTAGCCTACATGTATTCTGCCTGCAAGAGATTCCACCTTCCTTTTTGTGGGTCATGTTCTCCTCCATTCTGTCTCTTAAAATAATTTGCAAATGAAAAATGAAATGAAACTATCAAAACGTCTGCATATCCGTGGCTGATATCATTTGTATTCCAGTAATATCTAGGAGTCTTGGTCTGGGACAGCACTGTGCGAGGAGCTGTATAAACGCATAAATACAGATAATTCCCATCTGCAAAAGTTTACAACCTATTTTTTATAAAACTTTTTTTCATTTTAAAATGGCACTAAAGCTGTTTATCCTCATGATGTCAAGGAAGAGAGCTATTCTTATGAAAACTCACCTGAAAAATTCAGAGCGCCATTTCAGTCAGAGAAAATCTAGGGGTTTGATTGCAATAGTTTGTCAGAGCTGGTTGCTCCCAGCGGTGACACATCTGTTCCTTTCCCCTTTGCTCTCACAGGTTTTCCCAGGGACAACAGGAGCAGCAAACCCAGCTTTGCATTGCTCCCTGTTCCCATCTCAGCCCCTCCTATGACAGGGGCATCCTGGCTCCAGCCTGGCTTGGGGACATTCACTGTTGGGGTGGCAAAATCCAGCTCCAGCTACGTTTCTGAGAAACCTTGAAGCTGCTGGGAAGGTTAGTACCTAGATTTGCTTTACTCTCCCCTTCCACGTTTAGTAGTTGTATTAAACAATTGCCCAAGTGGCTGTGCAGTGGATACACTGTGTGTTTCTGTGTCTGTGAGGAAGGAGCATGCCATGAGGTAAGTAAGTATTAATTTTCCTGCTGAGCACTGGTGGATTGCGAGCCCGGTGAGCAGGTGCAGGGCAGGGAGAGGAAGAGAGAGAAAGTTTTCTCCTTTAGCAGCAGCAAAGTAGTAGTAACATTTTGCCTATTGCTGAATTGCTTTTCACTAGAATAGCATGCAAAGGAAACCCACGCTTCAAGACCTCCATTTCCTTAATGACAGAGAAATCCTGAGATGAGTTATTCAGCGTCCACATCCTTCCTGTTGTGTGCATCCTGTCCGCAGCAAAGGAGGCTTCTTAATGAAATAAGTCATTTTTCTTTTTTTTTTTTTCTTGTCCCCTGTTTCCCTCTACACTGCATGTTGTAACTCACCTCTTCTGTCTGCCCAGAGAGGAAGAGGAGGAGGCACACCTTGCTCCACAGCCCATTAAAGCTCAGAAATGCCATTCCTGAGGGCCAGCACCCTATGCCTTAGAGATTTAGTGTCTGGATTGCCGGTGTGGGACATTACAGATGAGTCTGATATGCTTTTCAGGTCAGGGTCACTGAAGCTGACATTATTTCTTTACTGTGATTGCTGATGAGGAGAATGAACCAAATTCCAGCCTCAGTTTCCCCTGGGTAAGTCAAGACTCAAATCCACTGACTCCAGAGGAGAAGGTCTGTTGCTGTAGTGAAGTGCTATGCTATCTGTTCTCTTCTAGCAGTCTTTTTTCCCCCAGTTTCTCTTTCCATATTTAGTTAACATCATCCATATTGTGATAGGGCCATTTTATGTGAAGTACTCAGTAAACAGCATGAGATGGCTCTTCTCACTGAAAGGTTACAGAAAGCTTCCTGGGTCGGCACTGGGGGCGGTTTTTGGTTCAGCACCATTTCTTCTCTCCTTTTACCCATGGTTTCTGTCATGCTTTTCTGTCTTTTTCTTGATTTGAACACAGAATTAATGAGCACAGTCCTTAGTCCTGCCACAATCAGAGCTGCTGAGAACTGATTCCAACTTACACTGCTCCAGTCTTTGCCATCCAGAGCCCAGGAAAATCAATAATCTATGAAGTGTTCAGTTAATTTTACCAGCTTAATGCTGCTGAAACATTTTCTGTATAGGAACAATTCTCTATTGGCCTTTTTGGGACAGAAACTGTCCATGTTGACACAATAGGAGTAAGGCCAGCATATACACTACGGGGAGGGAAAAAGGAATTTTTTAATTTTTTGTTTTAAAGATGCTAGATTTGAGATGGTTTCCACGCTCAGACATAAGGTCATGGCTATCTAATGAGCAGAGCGGTCAAGACCTTTTAATAAATCCACCCATTGCATCTAATTAAATAGCTTCAAAAGATGAGAACAGTTAAAAGAACCAATAACCATATGAACGGAGAAGGGATGCTGAAAAAAAAAAGTTGCCGATCTTCAATAAGCAGGCTTTTTTTAATTTTTAATGTAATGCTGTATTACCACATATGGTTACACATGCAATGGTGGGGTGCTAGCTCTGAACACAGTTCTTTTACTAGCTTTTAATAACACCAGATGTCTATGTGGTGAGAGGGAGGAAAGGACTGCAGTTGAACTGGGAATTAGACCCTGTGGACTAGTTGGGCCCCAAAGCTGCAGCAAAGTCTCTTCCCTTCATACAGCACCACTTGTATTATTAACTGGCATCTAGAAATGAAAGATGCTCTGGGTTTTCAGATATCATAATTCCCTAGCCATCTGTGTGATGTGAGGCTAACATTGTGATACTGCTGCTTATGCCACATTGAGTGTTAAGCCATTACACAAATAATGTAACAAACCCACTCTGCTTTCTGTTGTTGTTGGTCTTTTTCTCTGAAATAGCCAAACACAAGCATTTTGTTGTTCCATCTCAGCAAAAGACACCAGATGGGCTTGAGAGCCAGAGTGCAGACTTATTCTCATGATCTCACCAGACCGGGGGCAGAAACCATGTTAGTGGGGTTGTCCACCTGTAGGGATATTGTTGCACAAGTCTGTGATGGGGTATAGGAGATTTCTGTACTTCAGTGTAGTWGAAATTCATCCATACATATTCATAATAATACAATATTATGTACTCACAGTACAATTATGTATTCATGGTATATTTCGACTCCAAAGTGGAATTATACTGTGAATAATCCTGGCCTCCTATCTGCTGTGGAAGTTGATGCTAATGATTACCATAGTCAGAAACAGCACAACCTGTGAAGCACGATCACGAAATAGCTGTCATAGCCACATCACTCTCCTCTCGTCGTGTCTGTTCCAGGAGGGCTGGTAACATCCAAACGTGCCTGCGCAGGGACTTCCACTCTACTCAGGAGCCCATCTTTCCTTGGCCGAGCATGGGAGCTGGGATGTGGCCTGTTACAGAGAAATGGCTTACCAAGAGATCCTGATTTTGACAATGTTGCTGAGGTTGGTATCCCGAAGTGAGGAAGAGGAGCGTGCTGGCCTGGGGGAGCTGCCACTGGAGGACTCTGTTTCGGCAGAAACTTGAGTAATCTTGCAGATTTAACAGCTTTCAATATGGGGTTTTTAAAGACATCGTTAAGAGTTACACCTTCTACTTTGCATGGCTGTTGAAGGGAACTAGGGACCAAACTCCTTCTAGATGTGTTCTAAAAATCTCAGTCTCTGTATTCAACAACAGGTACCAAACCCAAACATTTACTAGTTCACTCACTCCTATGGCTTTTATATGACAGAAACAGAACTCCAGGCAACCCTAACAGGGTGCTCTGGACGTGTAAAGGCAATGACATGTAAGTCTTTTTAACTGCCTCCTAAAAGCCAAGGCGAGGAGGCATCCCTGCCATGCCACCAAGGCAGCTGAGCTGGGATCCTCATGATGGGAAATGAGTGTGACTCAGAGTATCTGCCCCCTGAATCATCCCAGTGAGAGCCAATCTCCCTCCATCCACTCTGCTGGGAGCCCACAACACTCATAACTGAGGCACCTTGGTAAGATGTATAGAATTAAACGTAAATCCCCCAACACCTACTCCCTTCCCCAGCAGCACCTGGCTGGTGGTGAGTGTTTGACAGCAGGACAAAGTATCTGCTGGACTGGGAGTGCTGAGGAGCAGCTCAGCTCTGTCAGAGCTATTCTCTATCCAGAAAGATGCTAGTACTGATCAATAAGTTGATTTTAGTGCCAAAAAGCTATGAGTGGTTGAATTCCCTTTATGCTTTCCTTTGCTTTCTACTGAAGGTTGCATTCCCAACAACCTGGTGCCCATGAGAGGGGAAAACATGGGTGGACGCAGCTGTGGTCAGAATGGTGGGACAGGCTGTGACTGCACCATGTGGTGCACCACAGCAAAGGGACTGCTCGCCTCTCCCGGTAAACTCAATCTGCATAAGAAGGAATGGTTTCTGTGCACCTAACACTTTTCCCTCTCATTCTTTGGAGGAGGATGTGGCCTAGAAACCTCTGGTACACACCATGTGTGAAAGGGTGTGCACCAGTGCCACTGTGTGAGTCACAGGATAAAATGTTGTCAACAGCAGTGCACAACAGATGCTGCACTGTTTAGCTGTGGTCCATGAGAGGGTGAAAAGTGGACAAATACCAAAAACCCTTGTGTGTGCTCACTCCCATCGAGCTGGTTTGTATGTGCCTTCCAGTTGCCTGTCACAGCCTGCCAGGCCAGCTATTTATCACACATCTTCTCCCTCTGGCACTGCCAGCATCCAGGATCAGCCACCTAACCCATTAGCGGGTTTGGTTTGCTTCTTCAGAAAGGTTTTGAGGTCCACAGAATAAAGAATCACTGACAAACACTAAACTGGAAAATGGTTTCGCAAATTTTTAAAAATCTGGAAACCCACCTTTTCCAGGTCAGACAAATATTTTGTAGTTACTGGGGAAGCCAGTGCTCACACTGTCAGGGACTTTTCGGGTGAAGGACAAAGCACAGCATCAGAGCTGCTCTAGGATGTGGATGGAAATAGGGTGGTGCAAGCCATGTGTAAAGTACATGCACGAAGCTTTCACACGGGGACAGGCGGGACTGAGATAGAATTAAAAAGTATGGAAATGTTGTCGGACACATGCTGCCTCCTTCACTTCTTCATTGAGTTGCTTCCCACTCACTTGAACTTAAGTTACAAGGAGAATAAATGAATACAGAGCAGTAAAAGCACATGGGGGCAGAACAGGGGACATCCTCAACCCCCTCATATCTGCATCATATGCCTTTTGGAGCCAGGGGCTTTTTGGCCTAGGGGAGAAGCCAAACACCCATCCATCAGAGATTTTCATTTTTGCTCTTGTGCTCTGCTTTGCTGCAAAGGTCTAAAAAGCAGATGCCTTTGGGAGCCACTATTTTGGGGGGGGGTGGGGGGGCAGGGAAAGAAGGATGATGATGACACTTCTGCACTTTTTCAGATCGTGCACTTTTTATCCCCCCCCCCAGTTCGTAAGCAACAGGCTATAAAATAGAGAAGAGCAGTCCTCAGATGCAATAAATAGAATATGGATTCAATCCAGCATTTTAAGAAAAGATAGTTCCACTTACTGCAATGGAGAACACCGACGCCAGGATGAGATACAAATAGCTGTAATAATTTTTGTGTTTTTAAGACTTTAGCAGAGAATAATCATAAATCAGGCTTTGGAAAACTCGGTATTTTTACCCACAGAAAACTATTCTGCAGCAGCAAGTAGACCTGAAGGGAGATCACACAGCCAGGGTTTCATTTGTAAAGTGACTGTCAAATTTGGGTCTACATCCTCTTACACATACCATCTGCAGTCACATCTTCTCCAGTCTGTCTCTGTGCTCTGTGTTTAAGGAAGCAACTGTAAAGAAATATTGTGACTTATCCCTGTTGTCTGGAGAGGCTACACCTGTCATTTTATCTTGTTCACTTTGATCCGTTCTGCTTATCACTGGCTTGGGAAGGCTCATCCACAGCCCTGTATTTCTTAGAGCTGATGCTCAGATTGGCATCTAAGGGAGGAGGCAGAGCTTTGATTCTCCATTGCTCTGCAGCTGGTTTAGTCATTTCCACCAGTGCAAAATGGATGCAAACCGCCACTCAGGCAGAGCGGTGAATGGTTATACAAGGTGCATTGGCAATGGAGAACGAGACACTGGGAGTATTGATTTAGCAGACCATGAGTGAGTTTTCATTGTTTCTTTTAGAAATGTTCACAAAGTTTGGTGCCAAGAGCAAAGATAAACAAATTTATCATCCAACGGTGGAAGGGGAAAAAATCACTGCTCTGGAAATTCAGTTCTACAAGCTTTTGTAGTACTAAACATAAAGGGATAAAGGAAGCAATATTCATTTTATTCCTTGCTATGGTGGTGGACATATATTAGCTACTGGAAGCCTCAAAGCACTACTTAAGGGATTGCAAACTCTGTACATGCATCTCAGCAGTCACTAAACTATTGCCACCTCTAGGCTGCAGTAAGGCCGTCATTAACATGGCCTTGAATACTGATTGGGATTTTCTGGCAATTATTTTAAATTGAAAAATGCCAGTTGATGGAAATCACAGGTGGTGATCTGAATGTCTGTCTTTGCGGAGGGAAGTGTAGAGAGGACTATTTTTGCTTTCAAATCTACTGTGATTTATATTTAAAAAGTAAATATTTTGAACTTAAAGAAAATATTTTAGATTTATACACCAAAATATTTTAAAAAAAGGAAAGTTCAGGAAAAAAAATTTGGTTGGTATGGTCTGAATCCTTTTACGTTCCAGATTTCTACCTTTCACTCAGTATTAGGATGGGAAAACTCTAAACTGAGAATTGCTTGTGGATTGGAAAAACTGTTTCCTGCCCACCTCTCTTGGCAAACCACTATGTTTCTGTTTTGCTGCTGAAACTTCACAAAGCAACAGGCAATGGCTGGATCAGAGTTGATCTTCCAGCGAATGAGAAATCCTCCCAGGATATACATTTGTTCAGTAGCACATTCATGGCCATGGGAATGTTTTGAAAGGTGAGGTTTCTGTAATAACTCCTGTGGCTTCTTCACCGTGGGAAGGTAAGCGAGCGATAAACATGCCCTCTTAGTCTCTTTCCACATTTGTGTTTGCTCTTTTGCAGGAGGAAAACATTAGTCTGACTGGTTTTCAAATGAGAAATGGCCATACCGTTGCAGCCGTGCGGCCATGTGATGCAGCTGTGGGGACTTGCAGCACACTGTGGTTCCAGGTGCTCTCTACCTTCCATGAAGTCTTGGGTCTATCTTTACCCTCTTCCCCTACAAGGAAGGAAAACTAAGAAAATTCAAATCCAAAACCATACCAAAACACCTTTTCTGACAAAATCTAGAGAACCCATGGAAAAGCATGTTCAAAGGAGGTGATCTCAAACCAGAACTGTCTCCACCATCTGCAGGAGAAAGCTGAACTCAGATGTCTGGATTGGTGCTGAGAAGACCTCAGCAAAGTTACTATTTCTAACCCCAGAGCTCCTCTGGAACCAAAACCAAACATCTCTGTTCCTTTCTCTGAAAGGACTGAATGAGGATCATCTTTGCACTTACCTAATCGTCCTGCTACGATGGAGATGGCCCTCACTAGTACAGTATCAATATGCTTCACAGCTCCCATTAGGAAAAGGTGAGCAAAGCCTTGGCACCTGCCTTGAGTTTTGATACAGCATCTACCGTCACAGTTAGCAAAGGCAATGGCCACAGTCATCTTGGGAAAGGAACAAATATGTAAGTGTAACAAAAACTACAATATAGTTCTTTTTGGAGAGGAAGAAACTATACTGGGGGCAGAGTGGAAAAGGAAAGCTCAACATGGTCCTTTGAGCTCTCTAGTCTCCCTAAAGAGACTGAAGAGACAAGACTTGCCCTTCTGATCTGGGAAGGTCTCTTCTTGAGGAGACATTCGACCTAATGTCAAATACCTCCAGAACCCAAAGTGTAGATTTCTAGAGTTCTGATTCAAGGCTTGATCTTCAGGTTTTAAGTAATTTGCACAAGACACAATCCCAATCTGTTTATTTGTAGACCAGGGCTGGAAACGCACATTTTCTCTGACAAGGATGTTCTAAGTTAGCTCGTGTTTGCAAGACACTTGGGAGAGGGGGATCTGCACAGCGCAGAGAAACCCAGGCGAGGAAGGGCTTCCTTCTTCAAATGGAGCGTGACACCAGCACACCAGCCTGGCTGGCTCAGAAATCAGGGCCGTTTATCCAGTTCGCTCATCTGACTGCTGATCATATCAGCAGAGAGCTGTACTAAGAGATGAAAGAAAGCACCGCTTTATCAGGTGGTTTAATTTCTCATTACCCAGACCCAGTTCATGCATGCGCCTTTGTTCTCCCTCTGCCCCCACAAGTGCAGAAAGGCTCAATCCCAGAAATATTTAGAATTAAGAAGGGACTTTTTTTTTCTCTCTCTTGCCATCCCAGGCTTTCGGACCAGGGGGAACGGAAGGGGGGATGCAGGGTGTCAACAACAATAAGCAGGAGGGGAGAAGATGCCTGGCACTCAGAGAGTTCAGGCTGGGACAGTTTGATCTCTCCCAGAGCACTCTCGGTGCTTGAAGATCACTGCTTTTGACACGTTTCTCCGGCTGCTGAATGAGAGGATTTACTTGGGTGAAATTTAGGCCCGAGGGGGACATGAAAATCATATTCATAATTTGAAGTGACATGTGATTCAGGATTAAAAAGCTGGCTGGCAGAGAAAAGAGCTGAGGTTATCCTTTTGAGCTGTGCTAATGCAGAAAACTGTGTTTTTAATCCTGTTTTAAAAAGGCCTAGAAGGTTTCCAGCTGGGGCAGTTAGAATATAAAGGAGCCGTAAAGATGAGGAATCCCTTTTTCAAAAGAAGGAAAAAAAAAACCAAAACAACAACAAAAGACCAAGTTCTGCTTTTGTTTTTCTCTGATAGGTAGTGGTTGAAAGCCAATACAGGAGATTTTTTTAACCACCCTTCCTTTGTCTGACTCCTTAAAACACCGCATGCAGCAAGAGCGGTCAGTGGGACAAGGCAGAGGTGACTGCTAAAGGAGACACYGGTGCTAAGGAGAGGGCTCCAAGGAGCTGGGATTGCAGATTTCCTCAATTTGTGCATTTCTCTGGGGGATTGGGGTTCCAGCAGTAGCTTCTCCCTTTCCATCACTGCCCAGAAGCTCCTTGTCCCTTGCACTGAGCACAGAGCAGAAAGGTGCCCCCCATCCCACTGAGTTTAGGGCTGTGTAATTAATCTCTGCTTCTTTTCACCTCACTTCTCCCAAGAGGCTCTTAACTGTAGCAAGAGAGCGCGCTGACATCACTGCTTATTGTGCTTATTACACTAATTTTAAGGTTTTACTAGGTCTTCCTCTAGATCCTTCTTTTTATTTTTTGTCTACCATTTTAGCTCTCCTTCCTTCTTTTCTGACAATATTATTTGACTTTTTTCATTAGAGTAATTTTCCGTACTRTGGGGCAAGAACTCACTTTTCAGTATAGCTGCTTAAAACATGGTAAATGATGGTCCATATTCCAAAGAGTATCTTAAAACATGACATACTGGAAGTTAGTAAAATGCATCTCGAAGTAATGTGCGGAATGAACAGCAAATTGCACAATCAGCAATTAACATGTTAAAAATGTGTTTTTCCATATTTACCTCAATAGTTTCTGAAAGGCTTAGGTTATTTCTTCTGTAATTTTGCAAAATTGCATTTCACAAAGGAAACTTTAGGGTTAGTTGAAACGTTCTGTTTTGATACACTTGAGCTGATTTGGGTGAGGTTTTTTTGGCCTTTCTATCTTTTACTATTTCACATAAAGTCCATTTTGAAACACAGGTTTGAATGACATGAAGAAGTAAAGTCATTGTGCTCTGAAAAATGTCACACTATTTTTCTGTTTTTCAGAGTGGACTTTCATTCTTTCCTTCCCTCCAAAAAGCCCTTTTTTAATTGAAATAGCATTTTCTAATAAAAATCAGCACTGACAAAAATAAAGCAAACTTCTGCCCAGCTCTGTTCAAAGTCTGTCACTGGAACAAATCACAYGAGATCAAGGTTTCAACTTCCCTGTCCCTCAAGATACAATTATTTCCTACTGTTCCTTTCCCCCCTCTGGAAAACTCCTCAGCTAAGACAAAAAGAAATGATTCAAAGCTAGAGGAAGTCAATGAGAGCTCTTCTATGTATTGACTTTGGGTTTGGGGAAAGCTCAGGACCAATAGGGTGCTATTATTAATCTAGTAGCCTATATATAGAATTTAAGTGTGCCATTATATGAGGKTTTTAAATCGTCCTATAAAATTCAGTAGAAGTTTATTCCATTCCATTTTCATGACTAAAAATGAATACCTACTATTTTTATCTCTTGCTCACCCTGTTGAAGTGATATGGCTAAGGCAGGCACGCAGCCTCTCTCTCTCCAGCATCATCACTGGGCGCTGAACTCCCACCAGGTAGACTTGTTCAAATCCCTCTGATAAATATGAARCTGGAGGAGAAACAAAAAGATTAGGGGCTGCAGGGACCTAACCCGAGGATATGATCTGGCCTATAAAATCCTTTACCGAAAGCAACACCACGTGGAAGAGCGAGCTTTGCTGGATGCTTCCATCGCCATTTCTAGCTCGCAGGATTAGCAGTCAGGGCAGAGGGAAACCACACCAAAACCTAAACCTCTGTCCCAGCACTGTTTTCACTTCTAAGCTGCACACATCTGATACTAGATCATTAAGAGACCATAAACATGAAACCCAATGATGCTATTTTTTACCGAGACACTTTTCAGGRTAGAAGAGCACTTTCAGTGTGACAGATCTGGCTGCAGGCCAGCGGACGACACAATCCTCCGGGGAGTTTYGTTACCATTGCTGGGTACACTAAGAGTACATGGTGCATATTGTATGTAATCAGGGAAGCAACTTCTCCCTTGGGTTCTTAATAGAGTTTCCTGCCTTAACAGCTTCATTGGTAATTTTTGTTTGTTTTCTTGCTTCGAGTGTTGGCACATCACAAACTAGACGTATTTGCCAATCGCTATCTGCAATGCTGTCTCCAAAAGACACTATTTTGGGGGACTGAAGGGAAATGACTGTTTAGGTTGTATAGTCTAATTCTCTGCCAGAGAAAGATAGCGGGTACTGCACAATGCTGCGTTGACTAAGGAGATCTTACTGTAGGTGCTCAGCCAGCAAGGTATAGCTGAAAATGATGTTTGGAGCACAGTAGAGGAAGTGCCATCTACCAGTCTGGATGTCTAATTGATTGTTTGCATGTACGATTACCACAACTGTGGTCACAATTACAGTAATTATATGGACAAATGAAACATGCAATTGCATGTGCCTAGTTCTAAAAATCTGGGCACAGGTAATTGCCAAAGACCACAGGGAGACTTTGCTCAGAAAAGGAGATGCAGCACCGTCCCCGGGCTGGGCTGGAGGATGTGCTCGCCTCCTGCCTGGTGCCTCATGTTTTCCATCTCCTCATTGTCTATCTTGCAGGAAAGTAGGCTGAATCCTGTCCTGAGCACCTCCTCTTGGACTTGCATACCTAGCCTAAGTTTCTGCATTGCTTTTGAAATCCAAAACAAAGATGAGGCCAGCCTCTTTGGATATCATTGTACGGATCTGCACAGGGAAGACACTATAAATAGTATCATCACACATTATTAACTGCATTCTCTGAGAAACCCAAAACCAACTGAGATCATCTTTATTCATAGGAAAAAGTCATAGGCATATTTGCAGAGCATTTCTCTAGGTTACTCTGGCCAGTGTTACTTAACAGTTGTCATTTCACTGTGTGTACAAGAGTTGACTTTTTATCTGACAGCTTCAAAAATGAGACTGAAAAGTTATTTCTAAGATATAAGAAGTATCCAAAATTATCTCAAAATAGAAAAAAAAAAACTAGAAGCTTTATAAAAGTCAAATACAAGACTTCTTAAGAATAAAATTTTGTGAAATATACTCACAATTCCATTGTTAAAAATAAATTTAACWTTTTTATCTTATTTTATCATTAACATTATCTGAATTTATAAAAATTGCATTAAATGTGATTTAAAAACCCTTCCTATATTGTGTTGCCATTTCAGATCAGAGTGTAATAATGTAATCATTGCAAAAAGATTTCACAGATACACACACACACAACTACAGATGTATTCAAAAACAACCATGAATCTGTTTGTCTGTAGATTATTTTAAGTGTTCATGGTGATCCGAGTGCACTAAGGCATAATAAAAGACCAGTGAAAAATGATGAAATAAAAAACACCCTGCTTTTATAAGTAGAGTGTTATGAGGGAGACCATTTTCTCTGAATATGTAATTTTTATTCTGTCTCTTTAATTTACATGAATAATTAAAATAGATTCAAGCAATCCTATGCTCCTATGGTTTTTCAGGATTAGAAGAAAATACACTGTAAGAAAAGACTAATGGATGAAATGCTGCAAATCATAAAAGGGAGCCTGATTTGGGAGAAATGACTAGCCTGATTTTCAAACAAATATTGGAGGAAATACCTGAATGTCAATTTATTTTTCATCCCAAACTTTGAATTATACAAATATCTAACTTAAATCTACAGTGAGGGGAAAGAATATGAGAGGAAAATATACTAGAATTTCAGATTTAAATCTTAATAATTGAGCTCAGCTTTCAGAGCCAATAATGGTTTCAAAGTGAATGTTTTTAAACAAGATTAGGTATTTGCTGTGCACTTCATGAAATATCTTCCACAGATATTTTTAAAAGTAACAATATGTGTTCTGTGCATACATAGACAATTTAATTAGACTAATGAATTGATATTTCCTGTGGCCATGAGCCATCAGTTATTGTAGTCTAATGGAGACTTCCAGGAAAGTATTTTTCCTCATATTGTTYGTTTCTCCATCCACCCGTGTCCATCTGGCCAGCAGCACGAGGAAACATTTTGCATCCCTTTCTGGGCTYGAGGAATAGCCTACGGATAGCTTTTGCAGAGGAGCATAATGTAAAATAACTGGAAAGCAGCTCTTTTGTATGAGAGGTTGCTGGGGCACTTGAGCATGCCCAGCAGTCCCATCAGTGTTGCCTAAGGTTGGACAGACTGGGCTCTGTCTCTCCAGGATTTGGGGTGTACCAGCCTGGGTGCCTCCATCTCACCTCATTTAAAGATCCTTCTCCAAGATTTAGGAAGTCTAGACTTCCTCTAGAGAAGTATTGTCTGAAGTGGATTCTTCCCATCTATTTCAGGACAGGATGAATCATGCTTTGGAAGTATCCAGCCCTCCTCTTTTGAGTTTGCATAGGTGAATAACTTTGACTAACTTCAAATAACCTGTAGACAGTGAAGTTAGGGGAGGTGAGTCCCAGCCCAGCGACAGTCCTGTCCCTCTCCTTGCCACCTGCTGAAGCAGYAGTCAGGGTCCCCAGCAGAGACCAGGGCAAGGGGCCATACCCACCCTAGCCCTCCAGTGCTGCCTGCGAAGGAAAAGCGCCACGAAGACTGAAGAAGTAAGTCACTTTATTCAATGTTAGAACCTGGCACATGACTCCATCCAGCCGGAGCTGTGAGTCACAAGCTAAGCCCTGAAGTTACTAATACAGCTCCACGTACAATCAAGTTGCATATTTTGCAGCATATTATCTTTTTTGGGTTTGGCAAAGCGAAGCGTCTCCGTCTCAGGCAGAGTAGGAATTATGATGAGCTTTTCCCAGCTGGACTTCTTGTAATCGTCGCAGGGATAAAGAGTTCCTCGAGACTCCAGATCTTTCCCTGTCAGGCTCTAAGCCTGTCTCCAGCTCTGTTGAGCTTGTCAGGGTTTTTATTTACAAGATTCAGCTAAAAATCTGTCCTGCCAGACTAAGCCAGGCTGTTTCTGCTTGTTCCTTAATCTCCAGGCTGCCTCCCTCCACATGTTAAGGGACACTTAGTTTGTTTAAGGCCTGAGGCAGGCATAATTACAAAATTTAGGCAGAATCCTGAACTGACCCCAAAGGTCTTCCTACTCAGACAGAAATCGTTTGTCATAACGAGCCTACTCGTAACCTGCTGACCCTTGGAGCTCAATTAATTTCACGCAGAAAAAGTGTTCACAGCCTCTGGACCCTGCTGCAGGAGGGATTTGCATGGTGGCGTCTCCCACTCACACAAGCCCATGAGGGCAAATGGGCTTAGAAATTTCTCCAGAGAGAACAATGAACAGTGATAGGGCATTGTTTTTAAAGCAGGATGATACAATGAGGTATTTATGTGTTCGGTTGCAGAGTAAATATGTGTTCCTTAGAAAAATAAATCAAATATGCAGAAAGGCATATAACAGCTTGTGGGCATATGTTTTAATTTTGTGTCCTTTAAAATTCTTTAAAATACAGTCATCTCTATCAGAGGGAGAAGTGATGCATCAAAAGGGCCTGATTTGCCAGCCTGCTGCAGCAGTGCTGTGCCAGAGCACGCTGCACCAGCAGCTCTGCCAGGGTACATTGCTGGGACAGGGGATGGGAGCTCCCCTCAGGGCATGGGAGACAATGTGAGTAATCTACAGTGGAAATAACTAGCTTGGGCAAAACGCTGCAGCAAAATGGCCGTACTGCTTCCCATAGGCAGAGCTGGGGGTTTTCTGCAGGGCACTGCACTGAGACAAGCAAACCCAGAAYGCATTTTGGGATCGGACCTTTACCAGCTGATGACAAACTGCCTGGATTTGAGCTCTGGTTCTCTCTCAGCTACTACCATAAGCCCTGGATTTTTCTATTGTTTTGCCTAAGTAACACACAAATTAGAGCAAGAATAGAGCTTTAATCTGAATATTTTTATGTATGTTTTCTGGTCTTTGTCGTCTCAAATACTTCAAAGGAATGTCTGTTCAGCAAATGAAATTAAAATCTGTCTAATCTACCTAAAATTAGCTGTCTTGTGCAAGCTGGGTGTGGGGATGACAGGGAACAGAAGAAAAGGGGGTTCAGAGCACTTGGATCAGTCGATATACAGTCAGATCCCATAGCAGACTGTCTTTTTGGTTATATAAGAGGGTTGCACTGGACCCACTTGTGTTGGAATAGATGTTACTAGCCAGAATAATAAAAATCTGGCCTGTTCTATCTCTTGGCATGGTCCAGCCAGCCTATTTAATTAAGATGAAAAGCACAGTCAAGAAGATAATTCAAGAGACATCAGTCATCTTAGACAATATGAGGCAGTGATTTTTTGTACCAAATCATTGAACCTGCTTATGCATTTACGGGAATGCATGTGGCTGGACTGGATAATCCAAGAGGATTTTTCCAACAACCATAACTATTTGCACTTACATAGCACCTTTTGGCTAYGGATCCCAATGTCTATAAATCTGTAGGCTCGTAGGTGAGAGCTCAGTAATGAATTTGAGAGCCATGTGATAAACTGTGTTTATTATGCACTTTCCTTATACAATGCTCGTAATAGATTTTTCACTAGAAACAAGTCCTAGACTGTGCAAGCTCTGTTGCGAGCTCAGCTGCTTTCATCTGAAGCAGCCAGAAAGCTGTCTTAGGGAAATCCCCAGATGGCATAAAATTGGCATTCCCTGTTCTTTACCACACAGCCTTTTGGCATAGGAGATAGTAAGGGGGTGAAGCACAGTGCACAGTGATTCAGCCATGGCAGTCACTCTTTTTTGGAAATCCAGTCAAAATTCTCTAAGTTATGCAAGAATGGGCTTTGGATGCTACTGGGCTCAAGCCCTCTGAGAGCAGGAAGGTGGCAGTGAATTGCCTCTCCCTCCTCTTCTTCCCATTTTGCACAAAGAATAGGCCCACCATTTAGGACAGAGCCCCTAGAGTTATACACAGCACATTAAATAGTGCAAATGTACAACAGCTTCAACACAGACCACTCTCCCTGGCTTGATATATGCCTATGGTTTAGATTKTTTAACTGATGACACAATTTTTCCCCTGGTTTGTGCACAGTCTGACAACATTCAGAAAYGGCTTTTCCCCTAAACTGTTGTCTCAAGTGCTTTCACTCCTGAAGATCATAGAAGATAAAAATAATGCACGTTGAGTGTGTGTAAGTGTGTATATATATGATACATGATTTCTGAGCATTTATGACATCAATCTTCACGCACAAAGACAGAAGAGATAACTCATAAGTTATCCCTCTGCTCAACCATGAATATAAATGTCAGACTCCTAATGGAGATGTTGTCTAATGAAATATCRTGAATTATTGAATCTCCTGAGCCATGTGCAAATTTCATTTCTTCTTCCCTTTTGGGTTCAGATTGGGTATTTTTGAGGTGATGCTGTCAGCACTGTGAAGAGCGGATGGGAAGATTCTCAACATAGCATTAAATATCTAATCTCCATAGTGTGGGATGCCTGCGGGGATGCTGGCTGCCCACTCCCATGGCATCCATAATTAAATGCATTCCAAATTTACACTAAAAATGAATATTTTGGAGACCTCTTCCCTTACGAACCCAATTCAAAGGTGAAGCTAAGGAAGTCTAAGGCTATAAGAGACAACAGCACCGTCTATAAGTCACAGTGGTGTAATTAAATCAATGTAAAGTGGATCGAGTTACTTTGGTGCCAACTCAACACACTTAAAATAGTTTAAGCCTTGTTTAAATAGGTTTAGCTTCATTTAGTAAATTAGTATAGACAAGCCAAAAATTCTTTGTAATTTACCGTTGCTTCTAGCCTCGTCAGCTTGTATGTCACACTGGCTTATATCATCTTCGAGACATACTTACGGATGTGCTACTTACATCCTTATTCTTCGTTTTTGCTTTGGCCTGCAAGATGGGGGGATTCATGAGCATTTTCAGAATGAAGGCACAATAACTACAGGAAGAAAAGGTTCAGTTTGCCTACAGAGGGAAAGCTCATTCAGAAGTGGTGCTGTGGCTAAGGGCAGATGTGCACCTTGGAAACCTTGGTGGAAGTTCCTAGAAAAACTTCCACCTTTCTTCCTAGAAACTCCCAGCTCAGACCAGCAGTTGTCATCAACAATAGTCTAGTCTGCTCACCGACCTGCTCCTGTTTTACTCCCAGGTCCATTTTAGTCTAAATTGCACTTGTTCATGCTACCGAGATCAGAGATTTTTGCTAACTTGACCCATTTGAACTGAAAGAAGTCCAAATGCCTTCCCACAACCAACTCTGCTGGCAGATCTATGGTGGTGGAAACCTCAACAGAAGCGACGGGTACTGGTACATGAAGTTTCTTTGCCCACTTCAGCTTATCCCTCTTCTTCCTTGTTCTTTATTTGTCTGCTTGAGAAACACATCACTTACTTAACTTTGCTGAACCCCATCATCTCCTGCAGGGCTGATCTCCTACTTTCAGTGGTGAATTGAAACTTGCTACAATCCGATCACTGTGCGGAATGTCTCGGTATGTGTAAAACCTGTGACAGATAATGCTGAAGTTTCAGCTTAGTCTTTACAAGGTACAAATAACCAGAGAGATGATCATTCAGAGGGATGTGCGGCTCACGGGGAGTGCTTAGGGACAGTAATCCCACTAGCCCACCAACACATTATGCAATAGTTGCACTGATACCATCATGCTTATCCTCACATTTGCCCTATGATGTAGAGATGTGTTATTATCCCCACTTACAGCTGCAGCATAAAGGATGAGGGTAGAATAAATGACTTGCCAGAAGGCAGATGGGGAGTCTATGGCACAGAAGATTATAGGAGCCAAGTGACCTGTGTCTTGGTTTGGCTTTATGCCCAGAAAATCTCCTTTTCTTCCTGTAGTTATTGTGCCTTCATTCTGCAAAATGGAAACCTCTATTGAAATCTCTAGCCCTTTAAGGCTACAAAAAAAAAAAAAAAAATCTAATTCCCAGGTTTAAAAAAATACAAAGGAGCCCTTACTTACCCTGTAGGCCTAGGCATATTGCATGATTGTACTATATTTAAGAAATGACCCAGCATGAGTAATGCCTGTATTGTGATGTGGCGCAATTTTGGCCAGAACATTACCACCGGCCTCTTTTTTCCATTGACATGAGTCAGCTCAGTGCTGTACATCCAGGACACTGATGGTGTTCGTGGGTGCTGATCCTGATTATCTGGAGAAACCCGAAAGGTGAGGCACACCATTTGTGTATTGGATTGCCCACGTGGCACAGCTGCCCTGCCGCTCTCTGCAGCAGAGATGTTTAATGACAGGGCTCTGCAATACTGAGCGTGAGCTCCATCACGTCATCATCATCCACTGACATAGGGTCTGCACTGGGTTGTTAAATTCCTTAAGTATTTATTGAAGCCAGTAGTGCCTCAGGCTCCATCCCCCCTCCACATACCTTGCTGAAAATTACTGCCAGCCTTTGCCACTGACCCTTACAGGAAGCATTGAACCGATCTCCCCTGACAAACACAGAGCAATGGCTCAGCCTTGCTGAATGACCCCCGGTGAGGTCGGCTTGACACTGTAKGCAAGGATTGATTGCAGGTAGCAGGTGAGACCCTTTCACTTGACTGCCTCTGGGACTTGGCCAAACGCTCTATGCTTCAGGCAAGACACACCGTGCATGGGGATAGGAGCCCCAGCTACTTTTATTAGGGCCGTCTGGCCACTGATTATCCTTTTAGGCTTATAATTGCTGGGTGCATTGATGCTTTTCCTTGAGCACAGTTATTGGGGAGCAGCAGAAGTGTTTTGTGCTTCCCTGGGCAAAAATGGAAATAAGCACCTTGTCACCCCCTTCCTCCCTGACTGCCTCTGCTGTGTCTCCTTCGATCTGCGGTGAAGATACTCCCCATTCACACCACTGTCCAGAAAGAGAGAATTTGATTTGAGGTAATTGTTGTCTGATGCAGTCGATCGGGCCTCTATCCAGCACTTCATGGGAGCAATATTACAGCAGTAGTGATTTTGCTGTTGCAGTGGATTGCATCAATACACGCTGGAACTGATGTGTTAGGATCAGGAAAGTGACATTTACTGCAGTAAAGGGAGTACGTATTTGGCCCCAAATTTAGCTGGGAGTCAAGAGACATAATTCTATCTTCAGCTGGAATCATTTATCCTAGCTCTGGGTCTTGCCAAGATAAATAAGCGCTTCTTCATGCTCACATGTTAATGCTGTTGTGATGAGCAAAGGGTTCATTTATTTTTTAATCGCTGTTCAAATGAAGCTGTTAAAATCAGGGAGAAACCCAAATTCTAGGGAGCTGGGTATGCGTGATACAGTTCTTTATCTGCTCTCTGTAGGTTAATATGGGGGGGGGGGGGTACATTTCTTCCTAATTTATATTAAAATTAGATGGAGGACAAAGAAAAAGAGAGAAAGAAAATGCCTGGTCTAAATCTGGTCGAGGTTCTGAATCCCAAATCAAAGGAGTGAGGCATCCTCCGCAATAAATGTTTTATGAAGAGCACACACAGCATGGTAATGCCCACAGAAATCTGACAGTTTTCTCTGCTTTCCCTCTCTCTGCTCCACTTTCCCATCCGTGCCTCAGGTCATACAATTGAGCCTTGTTGCTCCTGTCCTTGCCTGTGGTCCCTGATTCATCACTTTTCAGACATCAGTTCACTATGTCTGGAAGAAGCAAGCAGGAGAGACACAACTTTCCCTGAATTTCCTCGTCTCTGTTTGTACTTCTGCTTCCAATTTACTTGCTGCTCTTTTTCACTTCTTTCACCCTGTCTCTCCCGTTGTGTTTCTTTTTTCGCTACCGTTTCATTGTTTAGTGTCACTTGGGTGGAAAATGACCCCACAGTGTGTTGGGGAGGAGTCCTCGTACTGCTGAAGTGGTCGACCCTGACCTTGGCTTCCCTGGGCAACCTCTGTATGTGTCTGCAAACCCACGCTTTTGCAAATGTCTGTACATTTTTCCCTGGTAGTGGAAGTTGTGGGTTTAAGATGCCTCGAAATATCCTCAAGAATCCGAATGCCTCTGAAAACAGGGCCTAGAGCAATCCCCCACGTGCTTGTTATTGCTCATGGTGAGACTTTTGAGAGGAAACAGCTCGCTGCTTCCATGGAGCTCCGGTGTATTATTACCCAGCAATTTCCTCACTTTGTTTAGGCATCTGGGGCAAGCCATGGCTTTGTTGGTTTTTAACATGCTTTTCTAAGGCCCAAACTGCTGAGGTGTTTTTTAAAAAATCACACACTTGTTTCTTGTTTTCAATGTAAAGGATAGCTGGGGATGAAGAATCTCCCCATCCCTTGGTAGATGGGTCCTGCGATGCATTGTCTTTCCTGTCGGAAATGTGCTCCTGTTTTCCTGTTGGAGTAGACCTAGTCATAGTCATTATTTTTAACTTTAGTTCAGCTTTATAGGAACCTTTTCATCACAACTAATTTTAAAAGATGAAGACTCTCTTCCAAGTTTTTTCCCTCAGCCACTTACCACACAGTGTAGAGTGGCAGAGCAGAGAGAGGATTCTCCATTGCGGTTCTGCTCTTTCTTGAGTTTTGCTTTAACCCCCTTCCTTTTCTGCCTCAGAGAAGGATACAGATTGCACAGACCAAGTTGCATATAAACTCCCTTGCAATGGACCTACTTCTGCCACCAGGCCAGGAAACGAATCTCCAGTTGCAAACTCACCTTCAGCATGGCAGGGTCCTGTGTCACAGCCTGACCTCAGCTCCCTCCCCAACCCCTACCCGGATTCATGTTGGTGCAACAGTCAGCCAATGCAGCCTTCTGGACATACTTTTGCAAAGAAATAAAAATTGAAATTCAGTATGTTTACTGCAAATGAAAAATGAGAGTATAAAGCTGAGTAGAGGAATTACCCAGGAAAAAAAAGTATCCCCCCAGGAATCAGATCATATTTGAGACTGTAACTGGATCAGACAAGCCACAGCCAGTGAAACTATAGAAATTCATTGTGCACTGAAAAGCTGCAAAATATGGACCTGTGGCTGCTCTACCCAGCCTCTCCTGCATACTCTTTCCTTGGCCTCTGAAACGTGCATTGTGCTCTCCTTGGATTTGGAGTTAGACCAATTTTAAAGAAGAGGCAGCGTGAGTATGCTTGTCCTGAATGTTGCTATGCTAGAAATGGCATGTTATTATGAAAGCGCATTTTCAACACATCGGCAAGGTCTGGGGCAGCCTGTCCAAACGATTTATTGAYGGGTCAACATTTCCACAGCCGGCACTGCAGAGTGGAGGATTCTCAGGCTACTGAATGTTTTCTATTCACTTGATGAACTAGATTTTGCATKAATTATACCAAAAGGATCAACCAAGAACAGTCTGGGTAGGTTCTCAGCTCTGCCTTGAGATCTGCTCTGTGAGACATTTCATCTCTCAGCTTCTCAGCTCTATTTTCCGAAGATGAGGCATTGATTTTTCCTTTCCTCTGTACTTTGTCTTACCTGCTCAGKCTGGGCTGGACTTTTACAGTGTTTTGTATGAGTATCAGCAAAGTGTTGTTCTGTGTTCTGTTTCAACCTCCAAACAAAACCACAACAAAATCCCAATAGTAACTGTGGGGGGAGTTTTTGCCATCTTAGATTTTTTAGATTTTGCTTGTGATACTCATTATTCTTCATAGTAAATCASTGCTTTATCTAACAGTGAATCTACAAAGCTTTTCACTCTTGGTTTTGTTATAATTAATAATAACTATGTTATTTACATAAGCAGTGCTCTTTAGTGATCTGGTCATGCAATTACAGTTTGAGCTCATGGGGCTGAAGAAGCCTATGAGCTGGGCTAGGAGGATGGAGGAATCTGAAAAGTGGAAAAGTGGAAGGAAAACAGTGGTTGCTGAGACAGGGGAACAAAAATTTTTGTCCATTCTTTTCACCAAGACCCCTGCCAACCCTGGCTCTTTATTTGCAAAGTCAGATGGGCTTAGCAGTTTGCAAGCAAAAAGATGAGAAGGTCCTTGCAACCACAATGGACAGCAAACCCCAAACGAGGGCTAGGATTGAACACCAAAAGCACACAAGTGAGACATGAGGTAATACTTGTGGAGGTTTCCCTGGAAAGGGCTGGTTTTTAAGGACACAGTCTGTGAGAGAGAAAAGTGAGCATTATGGCAGGGGAAGAAGTGCAGGGAAGAAGATAGGAAGAGTGAGATGTCAGGTATTCAGGAGGCGGGAATGGGGGAGATACAATCGCTCAGGGCCTGCAGATATAAGGAACAAACTTTCAATTGATACAAAACACCAAAAGGAAACAAAAGAAAAGAATCACAGAGAAGCTGGGCACAAATTAAAAAACAGTGTAAAAAGGTTTGAGGGCATTTTGACCTAAACGGAAAGGGATAAGTGAGAAGTCTGAAGAGAAGCATGAACCATCCTAATTCTTCTCCCTGGTTTKGGGCTTGTACAATAGGCTGACTACAGATGGGTTCCTACAATGTGTGGGTATTGGTTTTATCTGGAATTTATGAGATTTTTGACTTACTGTCAGAGCACAATTTCCCTGTGCTTTTTCTAATTTTTTTTTTTTATTTTTTACTTTTTCTCAGAGCTGAATGGGTGCATGAAGGGCACGTAAAGGTTTATTGAGTAAAAGCCCTAAATGCTTGCAAACTTTTACTATTCTTCCAGGGCCTATAAATATTTTTCTCAATCCTTCTMTTCAAGGCAATAAAAAATTAGTTTAGAGGTTAGCTGTGGGACACTTGACATGAGTCTGGCTCTAATCTCATTTTGAGGTTAAGGAAAGAAGTAGAACTGAAACAGCCTAGACCGCCAAAGTTTTGAAATAGATATTAGCATGCTCCTGTCTATAGGCCATACATATCTGTGGCATAGCAAGTTGTATGGATGTTGAAGAGACCAAGTACATGTGCATTAGGTGCTGCCCTCTCTCATAGGCATTGCTGAGGTTTGCATTTTCAGTGGAGTGTCCCCCTTTTTAAAGGGCATGGTTTGTACCCCAAAATATGGACACACTCTGAACAAACCTCATAGATGCAAGTCTCAACAGTGCATGTTGCTGGGTGTCTGGGATGCAGCTGAGGAGCTCAGAGGTTCAGGCACTCAGCTTTGGAGGCAGGCATTATTTTCTGAGTGCAAAGTTACACAAAATCATACACAAAAATGAAGTTTTATTTTTAAAAAAAAAAAAAAAGCCAATAAAAAACCATTTTCCTGTACTCATTCCACAGGCAAGTCAGGTCTTGCTACTCCAAAAATGGAGAGTTTAAGGAGGTACCTTTACATCAAGGCTTTCTTAGTCACATTGCTCACAATAACCTGATTCCTGGATTTCCACCTCTGTCTGGCTAGCTGCCTCTGCATATTGTACRGTTTGCTATGAGCCTTCAGTTAGGGGTTTGCTTAGCTGTGCATCCTTGGGACTACTGTTAGGAGATATTAGGAAAGCAACTAAGAAAAGCCAGTCTGTGGCCCAAAGGTTCAGATCTATTGCACAAGGCCCTGCACTTCCGTATGAGGGATTTATGTGACGGATATCAATGTGGCATCTTGTAACCACTCCGCATGTAGCTGTGCTAATTCCCTGTCAGGATAAAGCAAATGAATTAATGCTTCTTGACTTACAACTATTTAAAAGATGTTCCTGGTCCAACAGCAGACATCTTTGTCTTCCTTCCCTTTCCCCTCCCTTCTGGGTCTATCTCTTCCTGGTTTGCAGCCCTAACCTGGAAGAACAGGAATTGTCCCTTCTGGCTGGCAGGTGACCAGCAATATTGGAGATTTGGCAGGTGTAACGGTGTCTGCCACCGCCCGCGGGGCCGGGAGGCTTCACCCAGGTGCCTCCGAGAGAGAGGGCAGCGCTCAGGACGGGGATCCGCCGGCTGGAAGCGAGCTCAGTTTTCCCCTGATGTGTAAGTCAGCAAGTACAACGCCCACGCAGGAAGCAGAGCTCTTCAGCAGAGCAGCCGTGTGAAACTCAGCAGTTTTGGTTTGCGAGGGTACATACGAAAATATTTTTGGTGTCAGTTTTCCTGGACGATTCCAGCTTGTGAAAATTGAAGGCAAGCACTAACTTTCCTGTTCCGGAGCAGTTGTTTCTAGAATGTCTGAAGCTTCTCATTTCATCAGCGTTTCACAAAAATACCCTGAAAACAGGAGAATTTCATGGGAACGCTCCTCAGGCCCCTCAGCCTGGAGGTGGTAGGAGGCTTGCAATAACACAGTCATTCATTTAAAAGATTGTTTTGGAGGTAAACCCATTTCCTATGTAGATGTCTACACTGAGACAAAAAGAGGAGAAAAGTGTCTACCTCATAGGGGTTTTTTTATATAAGAAAGCCCATTTTTAGTGAGAAAAACTGCAGTTATCTTTATACCAGGCATTCCTCTAGGAAAGCTGATGTAAACATACATAGCTCTTAAAGATTTAATGAGATCCCACCATTTATCTAATGAGATCACATAGGTTCTCCTCTCAGCACCTCCTCCTATGCTGAAATCAGGCACCTTCTCCGCTCTAACTAGGCCCCCAGATTAATATTGCCTTGACGTAATTGTTCATTCAGCACGACTGCTAATTTGTCAGTGGAGCTATCCCAGGGTCTTGCTCCAAGAGATATGAAAACAATAACCTTGTGACCAAGAGACAGGCCTAATGTTTTCACTACTAAACTGTTGAAAGGGTGTTTTGTGTGAAGGAGAAGGGAATGAGTCATCAAGCAAGGGGGTACAGGGTTAGTACTTCTGAAAAGAAAGAAAAGGAGAAAAAAACCCTCAAGTTATCTTGCCCTAATACAAATCAGAAAATTGATAGGGGAGAAAAGAAGTAAATATATACAAAGTGTACCAGAGGAAAGCATCAATCTGCAAATCACACAAATTCTGGGCATCATTATTAAAACTTTGTGCATTCACAAACACACATATGCGCATGCTTTCTCTTGCACACATGTATGCCTCACTAAAGCACTGATGTGCAGCTTCCAAATAATTGCCTTCTAATAACAAAAATGTGCCCCACTCCAGTAATGACAACTGCAGCACAATCAAAACCAACTGCAGCTAAAAAACAAAAATCATATTTCAAAGAAACACTGAAGATTAGCCTGTGGCTTTCACTAAACTGTGTCTCTCTGATTCCTGCTGGGTGACACAATGGGCTGGCTTAACGCAGCCTGGCCTCTGAACTCAGCCACACAAGCCTTGGTTCCTTTAAACAGCACCCTCACTGTCTATCAGATTTTCAAAGCTACACATATTCTGCACAATATAAAATATCCTCTTCTTTCTCTGCCCCATTTGTCTGTGGCACCTCTGTATGCCCCATCTCCCTATTTATTATAAAAGTCCTCAGAGYCTTTTGTGCGTGTATCCCTTTCAACATCTGCAAAAGAAATCATTTCTCTTAGAAACAGTGTAAGGGTCGGGGAGTATACACAATAGCTGGAAATACTGTTTAAGGCCCAGAGGGGAGAACTATCTTTTCTGCTGTGAAAATGTGTTGTTGCAATGCAATGCAATATTCAAACTCAACCCCTTTCCCTCCTACCCCCCCCAAGAAAAAAAACGCACAAGGTGGAACAGGCTCATCTAAAGCAAAATATACTTGAGAGAACAGATGTGGCAAAACAAACCCCATAGCTTTCCATGAAGAGCTGCCAAAAATAACATTGGCTCGGCAGGCATGTGATCTTCAGAGGAGTTTGCTACTTGAATGAGTCAGAATGGTGATTCCATTTTTACCTCTTCAGTGAACAGGAAACACATTCTCCTTGAGCACCAAATTCTCCTGCAGTGGCCCACTTACACTGAATTATATCAGTAGGCTTTGCAGGTGCTGAGACAAAGTGGAAAGTGTGTAATGGCTTCCTCTAGTTTGAGAAGTGGCACTTAATTGAGGCAAAACCCAAAAGGTCATCTAGAAGTATATGTAAAAGCAGATACCTGTGTATACATATCTGAAATAAGGAGCTAGAAGAGAAAGGGGAAAGTAATCTAAAATACCTTCTTCCATAAAGAAAGAATTGGGTTCTGGGCAGAAAATATGTTTTATTCCAGGATGCAGAGCTTGCAAACTGTATGAAAAGGAGTCAATGATATGGCTGATCTCATCAATCCAGCACGTGTTCTTCGGCTCGTTGTTCTTGAATGAAAATGTTTTGGCTTAGTTTTTTGTGGAGAAATGGAGTGCCAATGGCCTCAGAAGGTTTCAGGTTTTGGTATCCAACTGATGAAAGCTGGGTCTCTCCGAATCAACATCTATGTTCTAGTTGCTGAACTTTTATTGTAAGCAAACAAAATATATTTTGATTTCCATGTCTCAGGAGGAGTTTGCAGAACTTTTTGTCCTGTAAAATTAGAAAATGTGGAGCTGGAGTTGATAAGAAGGATAAATAAGAGAGTCACACAATGGAGTCTTTGCAGTCTCTTTTTCTTTAAGAACCACCTTTTAATGAAAAAAAGAGAGGGTTCCTTGAAAACCTGTTACTCTCTCAAGTACCTTCCATATCTCTAGGAAGAATCATTTTAATTTTGCAATGACTGAGCATATGATATCCCGGCTCCCCTAAGGGAACCACAATGACCTTATTTGCCCATTCTACAAGAACCGCAATAATCTTTCTTACATCTTCCCATTCAAGTATTGTCAGGTTTCCTGTGACATATTTGGGAGACAGTTCCTGATGTTCCTGAAAAATGTTGCTCACATTGTCCAGTGCAATACCAAAAAGAGTAGAAGGGAGTCCAACTGTAGACCTGGTTGACTGTAGACCTGGTAGATATTTCACCAAGAACAAAGATAGAGTGGGATTTGGGAAGTATTGGTCAGTTGGGTCCTAGGAAAATTACCTCTCATTAATAAAAAAAAAATTAGTATTGAAATATCTTGGATGCAAGTACTGAAAATGGCAAAAGTAATGGATCATATGCCAACTCCAGACAAATGCAGTCTCTCATCAGACATCTGAAGTCATGCTGTTTCTGTTGGAGATTTCAATAACTTGAGTTAAAGTCTATTGCCAAGACTTTCAAAACCAACTGTTGGGGAGAGAAGTTCAGAGGCTTTAGCAGAGCCCGATTTTCCCAGAGTTTGGGTATTCAGCAGTTTCTAAAAATCAGGCCAAGAGCTTTTCAAATTGAGAAAACACATCTGACAATTCACGACTGGAAAATGTGGTCAACATAGGGCTGTAGGTGCTCACGTCTTCAGAAAATCAGTCCAAGGTTCCCTCCAGTTAGAAACCTGAAGTTTCCAGAATGAGAAGTCTCTTTGGAAAATGTTAGCCTCAGACTCTGTTTTAGCTTTTCTAGCTATTAACATGGGAAGAAAAATATTGTATAATGACTAAATATGATTATTACGTAGTGGCTCATTGAGCTGAGAAAATGGAATAATATGTGGGAAATAATAGTGTCGTGCTAGAGGTGAGGCACAGTTCATTTGTGAAAAGGCAGTGATAAAGCTGTCTACCACTGGCTTTCTAATTTAAGGCAGCCTCTTGATATAAGAAATAGTAGCTGTTCTGTGACACTGTGACTTTGCATCTCCTTATTGCAAGATTTGTGGATTTGTGTTACTCTAATTATTTAAATACTGTTTGAACTTAATTTCTTCTTATTTTCTTTTTTAAATTTAAGAACTGACTTCAGTTTAAGAAAAAAAAAAAAGAAAGGAAGATCATTTATGTCAGAATCTAAGTGATAGGTATCTTCACTGCAAGATTTCACATCTAAACAACATAAATGAAACTTCCCTTCACTTTGATAAAGTGCCTGGAAATGAAGTCTGTGCTTACTGAGCGACTCGTGCACAAAACACCAATTCTTTCAGTTTTCACAGTCTTGCTTTTAAGTATTGATGCACCTTTCCCTTTCCATCCAGCACTGCATAGACTGTCTCCCTGTTCCATCACTGTGTTGAAGCAAGCAATACACCCTGGACATTCTGATGGACCTTAATTTCCAAGAAAACAGAGGAAGGAGACAAGATCAAAGACCAGTCTGCTCTGGGGACTGTACACAATGCTTTGTGGCTTCTTTCTTGGAAAATTTGTGTTCCAGCATCTTCCTCCTGATCACGATCAGTGGGAGTTGCTTACAGGAGAAAATATAATCAGAACACCTATGTACACATGATTTGATAACAGGATTATTCGTTATATCTCTGATTTCCTCCCCCTCTGGTTTAACTTTAAAACAAACCAGAAAGTTGATCTGTCTCCCAGTTTTTCAAACACAAAAGGGTGTTGTAATTAATTCCTGTACATTACACGGCTGCTGAGATATTTTTATACAACATTAAAATTATTACATAATGTTCCGACACATAATGACTGATTCTTCACTGGTGCCTGTACATCACTGAACACTTGGGTGGCATCAGCTGATTGCTGATACACTCAAACTCTTAATTACTTTTTTTTTTAAGGTGGATCCTTTTGTTTTATGCCGGGGCTTTGGTTCTCCTCTCACTTTTAGAGGCAACACAGCTTTTTTATAGGTTGATTCTTCTTTGTTCTCCCCTACAAAAGAGAAATCTTCTAGCAAATAATTTTCTATTAAATTTTATAGCCCCAAATCTTGGCAACTTCAARGCCATATTTTGCCACAGAAATGAATCAAAAGAGGACTGAGAGATGACCCAGAAGAACAGACTCCTGAAGAGCTGCTATCATGACAGAGYGCTAGTAAGACCTATTTTCCCGGCTCTGGTGTAAGGCTCTGTCTCCAGTCAAAGGTTTGACCGAGTTTTATTATTGTTGGTCGCTGCAGATCTTTGAAAGCTCTGATTTTCCTGCCCCTGTATTATAGTCACAGAAAACCCTGTTGGTATTTTTTTCAGAAAGTATCACTATAAGGTTAGTATATCTGAAGATGTCTATATCATGTAGCCAAATATACTATTTTCACATTATCAAAGTGTTGAAGAACCGTGTTTCTCCCCTCTTCTCCTAATCGCATGCTCAGTTGCAGCCTGCACGGCAGCTGGATGGTAGATGAACCCCTGGGTAGCCAGAAGGAACTGCATTCCTGGAAAATGATGAAACCAAGGATTCATTTTTCATTCCCACCGCCCTCATTAGCAGATAGCAGTCACTTTTATCACTCCGAATATATTAGTCAGAAGGCTCTCACCACATCAGTGCTTCACAGTGCTGGATGCTGTACAAACACTCAATGTGTGCGTTCCTTCCATGCAAAGGACAAGAAAATCATTACATCCTTGCCCCCGGCACCTCCCCTTTCTTAAGCCACCCTCTCCACTCCCTATGTGCATCTCCTGTTAATCACGCCATAGATCTCAGCGACTGGTGGAGATTCAATAAACACAGGTCTGATGCACGTTGATAAGAGAGACTCACAAACCAAAACAAGCAGAGAGAAGAAAAACTCTTTTCCTCTTTACCCACCCCCCAGCTCCCCTCAAAGGAGGTCTCGTACGCTTGATGATGCAATTGCTTTTCAAGCCCCAACAAGCAATTGTTCTGCCCCACTGTGAAGCGAAAAGACCCCAGCACTGTTAGCCCCATAAATTCAATCAGCACTTGTCAAGCTTCAGAAAATCAAGAGATGTAATACTACTAATAAAAACAAGAACATGAGATGTTTTACTCTTTTCTTCCAAAGTTTTGAGGCTAAAGTGACATTAGGAACTCAATGGTGGGGATGGAAAATTGAGGGGGAGGATTGCCTTTTTACAGGAAAACTGAAGTTCCTTTGTAGTTAATTAATTTTATCTCTGGGAGCCAGGGTCAAACCCAATATGCAGGTTAATGCAAGGCATATCCTCAAGCTGAGGAGGCTGCAGTATGGAGGTTCTCATGCAAGGAAAACCCCCCTTCTGCTCCTAGCAAATTTGCCTTTTTTAACCCCAGAAGGTCTGATTTGCGCCATGTTTCCTGCTAAAAATCAGCCACCTACTGCAGCTGCCCTTTTATATCCCTTCTCCGGGAGGAGACAGACTCAGACATGTTCTGGGAGGAACAGGCTGCTAGTCTGTCTCTGACACCTCCCTGAAATATAGTGCTTCAATAAGCACCTCTGCCGCAGGGCATGGCTGGTTTTCCCAATTCAGCCAGCACGTTCTAGGAACGCCACACCCCACCCACGGGCTCAGCCTCTTCCAGCGCCCACTGGTGCCACCCAGGTAATTGCCATCTCAGAGATAGGCTGTGCGTATCTGCCACAGACTCAGGCTCCTCGCGCGATCTGCGGGGCAGAGCGATGTCTGTTCCATGGCTTATCCATACTGGGAAAGGAGCTTCTTTTGTGTATTGTCAGTGTCTCATTTTTAAAAGCATGTATTTACTTGCATTTCCAAAGGGGAAGGACAATAGTATGGGGGCTGAGGAAGCCAAGGTTCGGTTTGCCATTCTAAGAAATGCCTCCTGGGCGACCCTGAAGTGACATAATATTTCGGTACCCCAATTTCCTACCTCTAAAATGAGAATAGTAGCTGCCTTGACTGAGAGGTGTGCTGGAAGGACACAGAATAACATTTATGAAGTGTTTGAATACCACAGTCGGGAAGGAAGGGGAGCATAGAAGCACATTCGATGACAGATTTACGTTTCCTTTACAGTTATATGTATGAGCTGTTCTTTGTGCCATGCTTCATCTGTCGACCCCAAGATTAAAAATTCAATGGGTGCATGAAAGGAACCAGATTCTTTCCTAAAATGAGTAGATGGCATGCAAATCCCTTAATAGTCTGGGTCAGGGTAGTATTGTGCTTCCTGACGGACAGGGTAAAAAAGCAAGTGGAACAAGTTTGGATGACACCAAGCTATGATATGAGTGATACTGGCATGTGTGACGGTGTTGTTAAACAAAATTGTACTTCCAGAAGCTCCACCTGGGGTAGTTATACTGTGGGAGGAAAAAAGAAGAAATGAATTAAAGGCACCTAAACTTGCAACTTCTGCATCTTCTGGGAGCGTTCAAGCTGCTGGGTTATAGATGGATCAGAGTATGTGTCTTTTTTTCAGGGAGATGTTGAAAAGGTCTCAATTTCATTCTGGCAAGAAACAAAAGCAAAAATGGTCACAAAATGAAACTCTTGGAGTTTTGCCAATCCAGATTTTAGGGATTTTGGGAAGAATTTAAGTTCTCACAGGGAGGCCAGCAGGCAAAGATCAGCTGTAAGTGATAGAATCAGATGTTACATATATAAAATTATCCTTTGAAAAACAGAAATGTCCCATTCCCCGTACAGCTTTGCCATGATGCATCCTGACAGAGGCCCAGAAGCATCCTCAGCACAAGGCAAGGCAGCACTCGACAGAAGTGTGCTTGGCCAGGAGGACAGAATAATTTTTCCTTGATTTCAGTGGGAGCTGCATCCACTTGCAGCCCGATAAATCTGGTCCTGAGTAATGCAGCGTGTACGGCTGGGTATGCCTCTCTTGTTCTCTCACACACACCTACGTACACAAACACAGACATTCGCCCGCTGACTCACCGGCTTCCCAGCAATCGGTGCTCCCCTTTACTAGTTAAAACATGCGGCTGATACTCTCTCAACCCTGTGGATTAACCCCTGTCTCCTTTATACACCATCACCTATCGCTCGGCAACAGAAAATAGACTCTGATTTGGGCCTGATGGGCACTCTTAGTGGTGATGCATGGAGACAGACAGATTTTTTTATGAGCTCACTTGACCCTTCAGGGTAAGAAGTGGAAATACTTGTTGTGTAGTAAATTGAGCAAACATGACATGGATGGTAAGAGAGAGAGACAAGGAGAGAAGGCACAGATAACTGTGAGGGCTCTGCTTATTCCCATGTAGCAGGAGGCTGGGATGGCACCAACAAAGGGAGAGTCTCTCTTGCATCACCCAGAGCTGAGTTTATACCTGTAAAGTTGACCCAGAGGTTTGAACAAAGACAGCTGGTAATCTAAAATAAAACAACCTCCAATCCATTTGGTTTCCTAACATTCAGTTGTTCAAACAAGCAGGCTTTTAGCCCTCTGAATGGCACCTGGGAATGTTTTCATGATTTTGTTTTTTCTACTTGGGGATTGAGAGGAGGGGAAACATGGTTTTTTGTTGTTTTCCAGGTGAATAAAGTTGCAAGATCCCCCAAACCCCATTTTCCTAGTGCAAGACAAGCTGCAAAGTATGTTTGCAACACTTGCTGGGGCACATAAATGGCACAACAGTTGGCTATTACTGTAAAAAAGCAAAAGCATATCACTGAAATGAATGACAGATATAGGATTAGAACTTCTAAAATCCTTTGAGTTGTAACCAAATCAAACTCAATATCCTATTTTACAGGTATAATGTTAGATTATGCTACTTCATTCAACACTGAACCTTGCTCATGAACGTCTTACACAGTGCCTTACACTGAACGTCTCCGCTCATGAATTCACGGTGTAAAGAAGTGTCCAGAGCCCTTCAGTTTGCAGAAACGGGGTCTGGCCATGTTCTGGATATGGACTCCTCTGTCCTTTCTTCCCTTAGGGTTACAGAACATGTAGAATTTTGTCCCAATAAATTAAGTTTCCAAAATGGGTGTTATTTCATCTTGATGCCTCACCAAGAAGCAGTAGGTGGGACTGATTTGAAGCTGCTATATTCAAATCTCCCATTACCACACAGTTGCTCCATCTTGAATTTCTCCTGTTTAATAACTGGTTTTAACACAAAGGGAAGATGATGCCATGTAGGTCTATTAGCCTGTCGCAAGTCTGTGGCACTTCAGGCATCAGGATACGAGCAGCCCAAAATTTTATTAGTAACCTTGGTGGTTTGACAGGGGAGAGAAGCTGCTGCCTTGGAAATGTCTCAGTGAAAAGTTGGTTCCAGAGTTTAATGTTTCTTTGACCATCTTGCTTCAACACAGAGGCGAGACCTGCAATTTCCCAGGGCTTAAGAGGGAGGATGGGAGAAGCACCATTTCACAGACTGCCAGCGCTGGGTTTTCCCTCTCCATGTTTCATTTGTGCTGACATTCTTCACTAAGCAGCAGACCTTCTTGCTCTTTCTGGAGCACTGGGTGTTTACACTTTTGGGAGGTGCATTCAGCAGAAAAAGGTTGCAATCCCACGTTGTGCAACGAGGTAGAGCTCGGCCTGACAAGCAGGGAGCAGGTTTGCCGATACAGACATCTCGATCAAAGCATTTCTGTCCTCACCTGAAACTTCCCTCCATCACTATCACTACAACCACACATGCATCCCTGCCCTATTGCTCTAGCAACTTAAACTGGGACTGCCAATTAATCTAAACTAGTGGCTATTATAAGATAATCCACTCGGCCTGTAAGTCTACATTAAAAGGAACTGTTTGTCCAGACATGTAGACATAGCTTCTACTATGTTTTTTGCTATTCTGGTTTATGACAGTTTCCCAGAAGAAAGACGTTTCATTAGGAAAGGCACTTCTGGGGGAGTTTCTGACGGTATACTTGCATTTATCTAGGACAGTTGTGGTATGAAAACACCACCCCCCTAAAACCACCCTGGCTGTATTATCAATAGATTGTGGACAAGACCTGTTCCAAAGGGAAATCACTGAACTTGTCAAGGTTTAAACTTATTTTTAAACYCAAGTCTGCAAAAGGAGAGAAGTTAGTTAATCTGCCAACATCATATCAGTTAGACGGATGAAAGGCCTGGAAAGAGCAGCACAAAATAATCTGGMTATTTCATTCCCGTTGAACACCAATTTCCAACAGCCAGAGACAAAAGACGTGGAAAAATATCCTAATGTAAACTGGCACAGGGGCCAGAGCACAAGCAGTTAACATTAATTATGTATTACCCAAGCACTATAGATAGCACCAAACAGGAAGGGGAAGAACTCATAACGCTATTAATAATGAACATAAAATTTTTAAACTCTCTATGAGGACTAATTTGYATAGCAATATAAACATGGTCTCTAATGCTGAAAAGCTGGAAACAGTACTCTGGTAAAAAAAAAAAAAAATCATTGTTTTATAAGTTTAAAACTATAGTTCTATTTATTTATTTATAAGCACATACTATGGTCTCTAATTCACAGGTTCTGGACTGTGTGGAGCATAACCACTTTGCTACTGCAAACATCCACATTTGCTGGGCACAGGCAGTAACAAACTTGGAGCATTTGCTTCGCAATGGTCTCAGATGGACAGTGATTACTAGTGATGCCTGTGTTTGTCTGAAGGCATAGATGGGTTAAGAATGCCATAATCTAGAAGGCCTTCTTTTTTACTCTCCTTGGGTTTTACTCTGTCTTGTGAGAAGGCATTGCTTTGGGTTGTATCTTATCAAAGGAGTCAGCTCATATCTTCTCAATGAAATAGAGAAATACTAGCAGTGACTTTCACCTACCCCATCTCCTTGAAGAGCTCACATGGTTGGCTCCAATGGCATCTCATTCTGCAGCTTGCTGGAATGAGTCTAATCTTCAACACTTCGGAGAGGAGAAAGATTCAGTCCTTATGTGTAGAGCCCACTTCATATAATGTTTCAGGGGCCATGGTATCTAAACATGGTGTATGGATTTAAAACATATCACCAGTTACCAGGGGCCAGCAATGTCCTGACCTAGCTATGCTGAAGGTCTTTACCATGAACAAGACACTGGTTCTTTCATTACCCTTATGCCTAACCTCAGGCTGTTACATTTTATCATGGGAAAAAGATGCCAGCTTGCATTTATTCTAATCAGAACAGTTCCAAAATATTCAGAATTACTTAAAACATGTGAAAACAAATTCTATTTGTTATACAATCCGCAGGGTTCACTAGGCTTCTCTGGAACTGCTTAGGCTAATTCAGGAGACTGCAGGAGCAACACAAAGCATGATGACATTTGTCAGACCTAGGAAACCACAGGGTTAATTTATGTCCAGCAACTTCAGTGAAGAAACCTCTTCCTTGCTTTCCAGTGAGCCTGAGAAGCAGAGTGCTGGTAACCTGCACCTCAAGGTATGATAGAAATTTCCCTATAATACAGCAGGACAAAACATTGAGCAGGTTAGCACCCAGGGCTGGGGTGGGCTCCTCTCTCCCCTTGTCTGAAATTGGTACACAGCAGCCTTGCTCTGCTTCCACACCTCACCAGAGAGCACACCTCCAAGTATCAGCTCTGCCTACTCCACTTGGCTGGGGAAGCTTCCCGTGGGCTGTGCCAAGTTCTTCACAGCTGGAGGTTGCTTTTGCATATATCACAGACACCTCTTGGTGGGTTGTGATTTGATTTTCCAGAGGGGCCTCCTGGGAGTGTGTCTCAGGAACAGGGTACGGGGGAGGATGGGGAAGGATGTGGTCACATGCTTGATCAGAAAAGCAATAATGAAAAGTGGATGGAGAAGGGCAGAGAGCAGTGGGAGTTTTCTCATCAATCCTGGGTCCTGTTGGGCCAGCAGCCCCTCTGGTATGTTTAGGGATGCTGTGTGCCTTAACAGCCTCCATTTACTAATGCAGTAATGACCTGCTGGAGGAGGATTTGGCCACTGTGCTAATTGCATTCCTCCACTGCACAATAACTTAACACGTTATTAAGATTCCACAGAAGAGGGTCAGGGAATTCATCTCTCTCCAGTGCTCTCCTGACCCCAGCACCATCTCACACACACACACACAGAGTCCTTTCCTCCTTTTCCCAAATCCAAATGGATGCTTTCAAAAGCTGGAAAGGAAATACTCCATCATTTGTAACACTGGTATAGTCATTTTTTCTTCACATTCAACATTTTAACCTGATTTTGAATAGCTGCAAGCTCCAGCTCTCCTGCTTTACACTGCTCTTGCAGAGCAAAAAGGCTCAGAGATGGGCTCCGTGGAGTAAGATGGCCACAACTTCAGGTGGTGCAAGTCATATGTGTTGAAGATAAGACCCCCTTTACCACAGCTCAGGTTTTTACAAGCTACTCAGCTCTGATGGATGGACCAAAGCACAGCAGAGAGATGTTTTTTCCTTGGGATTTTTGTTTTGGTTTCGTTTATGGTTGGCTATTGCGCAATATGACCCTATCTTGTTCCTCCATTGGATAAAGGACTGTCAGAAAAGAATGTAAGGCGGCAATGATCATCCCAGTGTGTACATTCATAGCTGCTAGTTGGCCAAGACAGTACAGCCCTTGACTCAATGCAAAGTGGAGGGTTAAAATCCTTTGAGAATTGCCAAAAACAACAGGCAGGGGGGTGGGAAGGTGGGAATACAATGGTAGCCAAATCAATTTGGATTGCATGGCAAATAAGAGAGCATGGTGGAGGTGAGTGCTGTCTGCAGAGTCTCAAGGACAGCTCTCAATCTGATTTGCCAGTGCAAGGTGGGGACCTGAGCAACCTTCTCACCGCACTCCTCATATGCCACCACAGTGATGGCAAGCAAGTGGCTCATCTTGCAACCCAGCGTTAACGATGCAGTTGATTGCCCATCACCAATTTCCTCCTCTTCCTCCTCATTTTTAGGTCCTCTCTCCTTTCCTCCCTGCCAAAGGATGAGAGGCCAAACTGCACCTTCTTCAGAGGTGATGCCTCTCTTGCATGGCAGTCTTTGTGAGTGGGCTGGATCCACCACACGGGATTGCCAGTGAAACCACCTACTTGGCTCTCAGCATGAGTCTGCAAGGCTGGGGCATCACCCTGACCCACCAGCGAGGCAGGGACCAGCTCTTCTCCTCCCAATGCCTGTCCTCAACCCTGCCCACCCCTGCCTCGTCTCCCCTGCTTGCTCCAGACGGCGCGCTTTCAGCCTCCTAATATGCCTGCAGCAGCTTTCCTATTAATATATGTCAGCATCCTTCAGTTTCTTCCTTCGGAAATCTTCTTAAAAGTCTCCTCTGTAATACACCGTGTTCAGGCTGTAATGATTTTATCAGCTTGTGCTAGATCTAGTTAGTAGCCTGCCACTTTTAGACTATTGGATTTGGAGGGGGAAGAGATTGTTTATTTCGTTGACTCTTGTCAGAATAACATGTACACTCAGCTACTAAATAAATTAATGGTAGTAATAGTCATAAATAATAATTATAAATGAAAGTGTGTGCAAGGTTAAAACTCACTTGATAGAAGCTTTCCTCTGGCTCTGACTGGTTTGAACCACAATTTGTTTTATTTTTGCTTTTTCTTTATTTGTATGTATCCTCACATGTCTATGTAAAAGAGCAAATAGAAGGCGGCAGGTTAGGTTTATTTCTACTGCCGAAGTACCACGAAGCTTCACCGAGGCACTCACCTCGGACGAACCGAGCATGGTGAGCTAACCCGAAAGCCAAGAGCATCCCCGTGACCGTCCCCCGAAGGCCCCCCCTTGCAGTGGGCTGCAGGGAGGCTGGGAGCCTGCACCCGTGCAGGTGCACTGGATCAATCCCCACTCACCGCCACCCTCCCCGCCCTTCCCGGCAAGGTCACAGCAGACACGGTGCCTGAGTCATCCCGTGGGCTGGATCCAGCCTGGCGCACAGCAGCTCTCGGAAAGGGTTACTGCTGTCGTAAATAAGAGGCTGTCGGGTCATCAAAGTGAAGTCAAACTTCTTTTATTTTATTATTTGTTAAAAAAACCCCTACAAGTGTTGGGTTTTTTTTTTCTTCCCTGCTGCTAGGAATGGGCTGGTTTGAATGCCGCGAGTTCTCTGCTCTAGTATGATCATGCTCAGGTGCAGAACGAGTTGGGTTTGGATTTTCCCCAAATAAGCTCATTAATGTATTAGTCACAAACAGACTTCAAGGACACTTGACCTCAGTGTCTCTGCTTTCCTCTCTGATCATCTTCCAGCTTCTGCTTCAGCAACAGAAAACTACAAAGAAAAGAAATGGCAGAGTCAACGAAACGAGGGAAAGCCAAAGATTAGGGCTGTGGTTGGCTCAGCAAAGCCCAGCCTGTGTGCCATGCTCCCCGTAACTATTTCCAGGTTACTCCCATGATGTAAATCCAGGTAGTTACATCAGGAAGGATTTTGACCTTTCAGCTGGATAAATTTTTACATCATCTCTCTTTGTGCAGGGTTTTAAAAAGTTGTGTTTAAAAGCAAAGCACGGGCATCTTAAACGATCAGTATTTTAGTGAATGATAATTAACACAACTGGGAAAAGTCTGACAAGCAGATAGGGTAAACAGCGAAGAAGGACATACAGAAAGAAAAAAAAAGAGCAGCAGACAAGGTAGGAGAAAATAGAGTGACTTCTGAGCTGAAATTTTTTAACAAAGAGCTTTTCTTCTGACTTCCCAGCTTTGCCATTCCCCAATTGCATTAAAGTGGTTGGCAAGATGAATAATATTTTTAGATGAAATATACTGGCAGAACAACAGGAACTGCAGCCCCTTTACTGTTCTGCTGGAAATTTCTGCTGCTGTTTCTGGTAAATATGGCTGGTGGCAGGACCTGGCTTGTAGCTTTAACCACATGTGGGAAGTTCATGGGGCAAAGATGCCAAGTCTAAAATTAACCCCCTTGAAAAAAAAGATTTWAAAAAAAGTGCCTGGGGCAGGGTGAGGGTGTTTAGGTCGTTATTTTTAGTCTTTCATTGTATTAAGACATGTAGAGATTTGGATTAATTAAGGATAAAAAAAAAATAGAAGATCTCAACGTTTTCTGGACTGAAATGAATAAAGCATTGGCATGAAATACTGTAGCTTTAAATCCTTAAACAAGAACCAGGTAAGAGACAGAGCACTAAGGGCAAAGGCTCTCTGAAGCTCCCAGTATTGCTGTGGAGAGTGGATCTAAGGTGTCGCCAGGTATTACTATGAGCAGCACATTTCTCTGAGCTCCATTACTGGGACCCCACTAATTTTTGCAAAGACCCCAGAAAAAACTGAGTGTGTGTCACCCTTGGGCTTGTACAGAAGAATTCAAGAATGTAACATGAAAGGATCAAAATCTGTAAAGCAGATACAAGGTGCAGCACCAAAACATATTGGTGTTTCCTCATTTTTATGTGTTTGTTTTTGTTTGTTTCTGAACTTTTTGAACATGTCTCCTGATTTCAGGGGCAATTTAACCCCTGAATTTTGAACTTAAGAGTATGATGTCACAGCTGATGCTGGACACACTGGTAAACATTTTTTAAATAACTTTATTAATATCACCAGTATCACCAGCAAATCAAGGCTAGTCTCAAAATAACCACTGTTCCATCTTTCACCCCATGCAAAATATTGGGATTCATCTCTTCTTTGGAAATAAGATGTTTTAAGCTAGACTTCATGCTTAGCTGAGTTTTTTTATTCCTTGCTTTGGGAGACAGTCTGTTGTCTTTGGGAGACAGTCTGTTGTCTCAGCTCCTAAATGTTTTGTTGCTTTTCCTACTCTGTCCTTTGAAACAAAAATGTTATGGGAACAGCTGTTGTAAAGTAGAGGTCTGTGGTAATAAGGGAATGGTATGGAGCTAGTTAAGTACATTGTATTGCAAGGAAATGTTAACATGGAACTACTGAGAAATCAGTATTTATCAGTTCCTTCATGAATTCCCACCTTTAGAAATGGTCAAAAATAGACACTTAATTATGCATCTCTGCATATATTCTACCACTTTCTTCATGTCTCGGTCCTCCATGTTAGTCACCTTGTGGCTTTTCAAGCTTTACTCAAAATAATGATGTCAATTTGCAATTTTTTTTTTTTCTTTTTCTAATTAATAAGCCCCTGTTAAATCTTTTCTTCTGCCAGCAGATATGGACACTACTGTACAAAGTACAATATATAAATCTTCCTAGAAACAGCCCTTGCTCCAGAAAATTTATGGACCATATTAATAACAAAAGAATATGATTATTTTTGCCAATTTGCAGAGATGTCAGTTCAGGCACAAATATTTCCCAAAAGCTACGTAAGAAACTCATACAGCTCAGAGTCTGAGTGCAGGTCTCTGAAATCCTTGCTCAGACCTCAGTCCCTCTTGGCAGGTAGCRGACTTGGGTGAGAAAGGATGGAATAAAAACCACAAAAAATCCATCTCATTTAGGACAGACAATATGGGAATCCTGTGTAGAGCATGTTGTGATTGAGGGACAATTCTGGCAATGGAAACATGAGAGAAATAATCCCCTTCCTGAGTTGGGGTTTCCTGTTGTCATTCAATAAGAAAAATCATCTCAGTGCACAATTCCTGGAATAAGACAATGGTGATCAATAACGAATTCCCAGCTGTTGCTGGAAAAGGTTTCTGAGCTATTGCAGACAGGACAAATGTCTTCTCAGTACCACTACCGAAAGAGAAGTTTTAGACCTGAAAGCTAAAATGAAACAAAGCAAGCTTTCAATTAACTTCTCAAAGTGCTCACAGTTCCCAGGTCAGGGCAGATGAAAAGATAAATATTTAACAAAGAGGGTTGTTCTGTATCTGAAGCATCTTAATGAATACAAAAAGTTATACAACATATTCAAGGAGTGCTTTTGCCTCATATCAACTATTCCTTTCTCCAAGCCAGTGATGAGATCATGGCCCCTCACGGGTGATCAATTCTTAAGAGTGATATTGGATGATTTATTGTATGCCCAGAGGCAAGTTGGAGTTTCCCCTTGAACTCTGGAAAATCAACATTGTCACTGATATGAGAGGGAAAATTTCTCCTTAGAAAATCTGTAGTTGTCTGAGAAAAGAGAAAAAAATATCCATTACTAGATGTTTTTATGACTTTTGCTACTGACTTTTGTGACACGGGCAAATCACACAAGTCCTCCCGGTTGCTTTCCTCCTCCTGTGTGCTAAAGACTGGCAAACCCTTTCTTAACCATTGTGAGAAATGCAGAGGTACTTGCAGTACCAACTTCGGCATTCCACTGGTCACAATAGTATTTAGCAATGTTGCAGCTTGTTAATTGTCAGTATTACCATCACCTATGGTCCCACCTTGACTACTTAGGCAAAAAAAAACCCCAAACCTGATTGCTGAGAAAGTTGCTGTTGCTAAACAGAATGACCAAGATTTTTCAGAGTCTAAATAAGACATCTGCAGCTTCCCCAAAGATTATTTGCTTTCTGTCTGTATCTGGTGGTGCAATAAACTCAAGAAGAATGTATGGGGGGAAAAGTGAAGTGCTTATAAATAATATTTGAGGCCATCTTTCTAAGGCCAGAGAGGGATTACTGTAAGCAGCCCCAGCTACTGCAGGTCCTGGCGGTTTAAGGAATCCCTTAGGTTTTGCTTTAGTAAATTATTTGGGGAAAAAAAGGATTAAACCTCTTCTATTACATGGATTAAATAAGCATGTTTGCAATTTATCTATGGTGTATTCTGATCTAGAGTTACAAACACTTAAATATTGCATAATGGAGTCATACCAGTTCAAATAGGAGAATCAGATTTTTGTGGATCTGAGCCAAAAGCTCATTGACATCAACAGGGAAGCTTTCTACTGGTTTCAGTGAGCTGCAACTAAGACTCCATAAATATAGGAAAGCTTTTTTATGGCTGGTCCTGCAAAACCAATGAAACTTAGGAGAACTCTGGTTTGTGTCTCATGCATCATTAGCACACTCATGAGCTAAATTGTGACTACCGCTAGCCAGAAAAAGCATGGCTCAATTTCTAGATCCCCGACTGTTTGCAGGGCAGTCACAAAAACTTTAAAAAACTGATTTGGGCTTGAGATCTGCAGGGACAAAAGGAATACCAAACCCTGTAACTCCCTGTATAACTTTTTAAACTTGCAGCCATTGTTTATTCCTTCCTAATGACCAAACACACAAACCCAATATTTTTCCTTAATGTACTCAAAGCTTCAAAAGACATCCAGAGTACAAATAATTCATGGCACTAAGATGCCATGAGCTGAAACGTTGAAGCTGCAGGAGTTTTGCTACTGACTTCATTGGGCTAGAATTTCATCCAAAGATGATTAATTACCACAACTTTCAATCTCCATAAATGCTATTTTGTAACTTTGAATTGTCTAAGCCAGCTCTTACAGATGAAGTAAGTAGAATAAAAATTAGAGGAACTGGAAGCAGAAGTGGTGGGAGAGAAGACAACAGTAACACTTTGTTATGCTTTCAGGAGCAACCCTCTGAGACCTGGTATCTACATGACAGGCTTGCATGCAGTGACAGTACAATTTTACCAATAGTACTCAAACAAATTAGATTTTCTTCATTTTCTTTCTGCAGCAAAGTGTCCCAAGCACAGCTACAACCAAGGTATGACACATTGACCACAAGAAGAGAAAGAATGACTCTGCACTTTCCTCTCACATCCACCCTGTTCCTTTTCTCTCTCAATATAACCATTGCATTTTGTAAGAATTGAAAATGAAATCTCACATTGCGTTCATAGTTAAGTCCCTTCCATGTGTATGTGCAAGACACTTCTCTGTGTGTGGGTGCATGGAGAGGTAGATCAGGAAATGTCAACTTCTCTTCCTTTTACTTGTCTTTTACTTTTTTTATTTTCTTCTTTTGGTTTAATGCTTTGCATGTGAACCTTTCATGTTTTGCTCCAATGAGTGAGAGTGAAAAAGAGAAAAAGGGAAGGACATCGAGATCACTTTTAAAATACCTCAAGATAAGCAACAAATGAAATCCTCAAGAAAAAAAAAGAAAAAGAAAACAATGCAAACCAACTCACAGCTTCATGCGCTGCGTAGGCTGTAAACTGGACCTCCAGTGTCTACTGCTGGCTTCGCTTTCCCATCTCACAACAGAAACAGAATCTTATTTACAATTACCAAACCCAGTCTGGGTGCTTAAACCTAAGCCAGCACTGCTGGGCTATCCAAATCCCATTAAAGTCAACAGAAACCCTTTGTCTAAAGTAACCCTCTGACTAGCTTTCCAACCCATGCCTGTGCTGCAGCAAGCTCATTTTACTTGCCTCCTTTTCACTCAGTCTCATCTAGATTTGGGTTTCATGTTAGAGTCGCCTGCATGGGGACCCCAGGTTGTCCTTTTTTCCCTTCAGTAGGAGCCTGTTGCTGCAGATCTCCTGCTTTTTAATCTTCCTATTTTATAGAGAAAAAATAACTCTTATTYCTACATGTTGCTTTGCCCAGCGTGATGCCATGGCCGAAAAAGCAGCCCATGTAATCACAGCTGGAAGTGAACAGAACCCAAATGACTTAATGTATTTTGGCACCACGAGGAGCCTAAGTAATGATCAAGACCTTGACTCTCTTTTCAAGGGGCTGTACTAGCACAAAACAAAAGACAAACTTTGCCTTGAAGGGCTTGTGGAAATAGTAAGCAACAATATCTGCATATATTTTAAAACAGAGTATTGCCTCCACTGGACCGCTCCAAGCAGCTTCACATGAAATGAACAGTGATGAACCTCAKAAAAGAACGAGGACCAAAGTTCTGTATCAGAGCCCACCTGCAAGGAGAGCATCCCGAAGCATATCGCAGGGCCTCATGRCACTTATTCTCTTTCAGACCCTGGTACAAGTCAGTATGCAGAATATAGGGGAAGGGGGTTGACAACAATAATTGATCAGAAATGAGACAGTCAGTTGACTCGAGTGGCTACGTGATTAATTGTCAGGGTCCAAAAATGCCATTAAAAGCTGCAAATGATGTGAAAATTTGAAGTGAATTTTAAACACGTATACATTTCCTGACTCAAAGGCACTTTAGCCCTATAGCCTGCAGCTTAGAGACATCTATCTGGCTTTCTTCCGTCAATCGATACCATTAAAGCCCTAAAAAAAAAATCCTTTCTCCATATAGTTATAAAATATCAATTACATACATTTTCATTAGCTGAATGCAGTGATCAGGGCTGATACATTGGTTGTTTGTTTCTCAGTGAGACATTGTTGGCACTCTCCCAGTCACAGTCTTATCCAGTGGGAGCATCCTCTAATCACGCTGATGGGGACCCGTACTTGGCACTGCACTTACCCACCAGCCGTCTGCCTACAACCGTATCGCAAGCTGTCAGTCACAGAGCACAAAATGGGGGTGCTGGACTTCGGTTTCTCCTGCCCATCACCCCTAGAGTGCATTAACTACTGGTGCCTGCAGAGGATATTCTGCTGCAGGATTTAAAAGCTCCAAGCAGACATTAATGAGTTATGCTAAACTTACTGACACTCTTGTGGAAAGTACTTTCGCCTCTGTTTCACTGAGGTAGACGTTTAGATAGAGGAAAGATAAGTCACTTGCCTGAGGGCATGCACTGATTGAGTATCAGAGATCAAATTAAACTCTGACATTTCTTGGCCCTTCGCTCCATGTTGTGGAAATTCTCTCTTCTGAAGAAACTAAACCACATCATCCCTACATTAAATATGCCACCTACTCTGTGCTCACCCATTCCTTTGCTTTTAARTGCAACGATGTCAGCACCAGCATGCAGATATCTCTCTGTCCATGACAGCATGTCTTCCTCCTCCTTTTCAGCTCAGCTGTGTCACATGTCCACTAGTGTGCATTGCCGTCCAGCTCACCTTTATGTGGGCCAACACTCAACTGGAGATCTTTTCTCAAAAAGGTAGGAGCTGAACATGTCTAGAAGCGTAGAGATATTTTTAAACCAAGCAGAAACGTGCACAGCCACACTGAATGTGGTTTTGGAAAATGCAGCTTTCTGTTTTCATTCAGCACTTCTCAGAAACAACACAAGAAAGGGAAGGCAGTGGARGAAGGCTAGGTTTGTTCTTCGGAAGGAACATGTTAAACGACAGCATTAATTATTATTGATTTTTATCCTCAGGGAAAAAAAAACACGTAAACAAACAAAAAAGATGACACACCTCTCACACAACCTGCTGGAATTTATGGCTCTGCATCTCAGAAGCCCTCTGAAAGAGAAACCATCAGCCATCTCCTGGATATTTTCTAACCAAAGAAAAGGAACCTTCTTGAAGAATTTGAATGGGGCTAGAAAACATGAGGTGCTGTATAAATTCAATAGGCTCTAAGTTATCCAGTCTCATTTTCTTGTCTCCGTTCCTGTCACTTCAGATTGGTAGGCTCGTGGGCTCAGTCTCTCCATTTGGTAATTTTTGGCTTTGAAGGACTACCAGGTTCTCTCAGGTTATCAGAGCAAGCAGGTTAAGCACTTGTTGCCCTGCATTTCTTGCCCTCAGCCACCACCTCCGCTCTGTGGCAGAGGGCAGCAGATGCTGACACCAGTGTGGCAAGGCTGGGTGTTACAGAACAGCCTCACCTAGCAAGCCTTCTGCGAGGGAGCTATGCTTTATCCCACACATAAAGGTGCCTTATGCAAACTTCTCATGCTTGCAGAGGGTAGCACACGTAAGAGCACAACAAGAGCTCATTTCCAGTGATAACCCTCTCACTGGCATGCTTCCTGGTAACCTACTTTGGAATAAAAAGTTCTCTCTGGTCCCCAGGTCCATCCTACATGAGTTCAGAATTGGGAATGGCAGCTGAAATCCTAATGGGAAGGGAGAGGAGCATAAGCAAAACACCACAGAGGGAAATAGAAAGCCTGTATTTTACTGCTGTAGTGCCAGACACAGAAGGGGTCAAGAAAATATTCCCCCACTGCAAAACTGTTGAGTGTGTGTAAACTAAAAATATTTTTTATTGCAAGAAGAAAAATCCATTGGTTTTTTTTTTACAGTTTTCAGCAACTGAAGAAGCTATCCAGTTGAACATTGCAGGAAATATCTGCACGATAGACTGCAGGCTTCCACTTTTCTGTTGTTAGAGAAATGTTTCCCTTGTTGGCTACTGCAAACTGAACGCTTTCAATTACCAGAGTTTTATTTCTTGGGAAGTAATTAAAAACCTGACATTTTTCCTTGAGGTTTCATTCCATTTTAATGATGGAAAAATATATCTAATGGTAAATTTCAACTAGCTCTTCTTCAGAGCTCTCTGTAGCTTCCCATGATCACCAGACCTACAGGCAAAACACGTCTTAAATAGACCCAAGAACTGCTTCCCCATGCGGTTATACGTGAGGTTATACAAGGTTACACAGCCTGTGTCATCATGGGCATGCGTGCTTGAGATTTGGAGAATTGACTTTGGGAGGATGAAAGTCCAAAACAAAACGGACCATCTCATTGCAGTCCGGTGCTAACTTGGTGCACAGCCACCCAGCAGTGCTGGGAAATGCTGCACGGAGAGTGTGCGTGGCTCTTCCACGCTGCCCACATGGACAGTCGAGGTCTTTCCCCAGCAAATCCATCACTTCCAGTAGTTAGGTCACAGGACAGCATATGGCTTTGCGCCTGCCAAAACCAGACCTGTCCTCACCACTGCTTAAGCACCATTGAAGTCTGCACTTCAGTCCCGCTTAACTATTCCAGGAGAGAGTGCGGTTTAAATCTGCTCTGTCTCTTGGCTTCTGCTTTGCATCTGCCAGGAACTGCACATGCCGGGGTTACATCCACACAGGGATATGCGTTTATAGGCAAGCCCACTGCCTAGAGCCATAAAGGAACTGAGTCAGCCTGGTCCGCTGGATCTAGCCCTCCAAGGCTTGCAAGTTCTTCCAAGCCCATGTCTCACTGGAGTGTTTTTGGCCAGATGGGAAGAAGTGAGATGTTTAGTGGTAAAAATGACACCACTTTTGATTAAGGGAAACGGTGAATTTTCTCTCGAGGGCAAAAAATTGTAAATTCCCATGAAAATATATCTTCCCTGTGAGAAACTCCTAACTAAAAGAAAGCAGAGTTTTACAGGGCTTTTGTTTGCCAAGGAGCTGTGCAGATGTGACTCATTTGCTCTCCCCAGGCCAAATGTTGGTTGGTGCCTAGAAAGAGGCTTAAGCCTCCCTACAGACACACTGAAACTCTCTACTAGAAGCAGCACCACAGGCCAGGTTCTAGCTGAGAGAAACCCTCTTCACAGCTTCCTTGGGCTGCCAGTTAACAGGAGGGGCAACATGGGCAGAGGACTATCCGCAAAGCTCATTGCATGTCCAACAGAGGTATAACCGTTCCAAACACCTTCCTCCCTCCTGGTCTGTGTCTTGTAGAAAATCAGTTTATGTCTTTCTGGAAACAAGTCTTCTATGGGGGTTGCAAGAGACTGAGTGGCCAACTATTACGCTTTATTCTCTCTGCTTTTGAGCCGGTAGCTGTGTTCAGTCAAATTTGATAGAGGGGAAGAGGCCTTGAAGACATCACATTTCTCCAAGGTTTGTGAAAAGACTCCACCACATTCTTGCCCTGTTCTGCTTTTGTACAGGGGAAAGAGGGAAAGTTTCCATCGCAGGGGATCACCTCCTTCCACTGTAACCTTGGGGTGGGAGGTATCAGGAACCTCGGGCTCCCTGCTCACATGCTGGACTCAGGTGCGGGCTAGAAGAGATAGGGAGCAGAGGGTTCCCAAAAGACACACAGGCATACACATTGAAATCAGAGCATCATGCTCGTTTTTACAAGCAAACCAACTCTGGATCAGATCTAATTTTTTTTAACACCTAACTTTCTAATGATGGATATTATTCTATGATCAGGAACAAATGCTTCATCAACATGCAGTATTTTGTAGGAAAAATAAAACAGATCTTTCACCACATGTATTTTAGAGCTGATTCTTTGCCTGTATAGTCTCATTACACATTATTTTTATTATTAAGATTATTATTATTAATATGAAGCCCTGATACTTTTATCATGCTCTTTTTTTTTTATTTCCTTAGATGTTTTCTGTGCTTTGCCATGTGCTTTCTTTAAAATACTTCCAGGCAACTTTAGACAGCAGAATCCACCTTCTTCTCTAGCATGACTGTAAGTTTGTTAGAAAGCAACACTTTTTCCCATACAGAGAAACCTGCATTCCTGTTACCTAGGCCATTAGCATATATATTCAATTTCTATTAGAGGTGACAGCAACAAAACTTTTGTTGAAAATGCATTATGCAATCCAATACATCTGAGCTTTGCTTGTTCCCCTTATCAGAACAGGAGTTATTTACTTATTGTCCTGAAACAGTGATGAGGACCATAGTACAAAAGGATTTTAATCTTGTGTGACAAGAAGTCTGACATCCTTCTTGTTGTCACTGATGATGATTTCATTTCTCTAGAGCCTTATTACTGTTGGAAGCATTTAATGTTTTGGATATGAAAGCAGATGTGATCAGACATTTGAGTCTGAGGGCTTCAGCTCGTTACCAACTTTGCAGGTAGTTTAGATGTCTGTCAGTGTTGCTCTTCCAGCGTGGGAAGGCTAAGGCATCTGTCTTGGTGTTCATGCTCCTGCTCTGGCCGGCCACTATGAACCTGAAGAAGATCTCAAATCTGTAGTTCACTGTGGTCTTTCTAGTCAAGATAAAAGGAGAGATAGGCAATGCATTTTGTATTTGACTCAAGTGCTTAGGTGGGTTCAGCAGGCTCTAGAACACAAAGCCCCATTGGAGCAATGCTCTGAATAGCGTAAAACTGTGTTTGGTCTCCCCTTTGCTTCCAAGGAGGGTTTTGCAGCCTGGATATCTTGAGATGAGGATTTCTGCCAACTGTGACTCAGGAAAAGAATTTAAATGTGATGGCCTCAGCCTAGTCCTTGGTGGAATATTTGTCCACATCATAAAACCACTGGACACAATATGGAAATGCAATTGACATTAAACCAAATGATATAATCCCATCTAATGGTATTATAATGAATCCCAAGTGAACTAAACATGATTGGGCAAGTATTTCAAAGTGTTACTGAAACAGTTTTTATAGTATAAAGGTCTGCATTTGCCAACCAGTGGCCAGACACACAGAACAGACTCTAATAAGTTAGCCAATTCCCACCCTGTAAACCTGTGGCTGTTTCTTAGCGAAACATCTTTTTTTAATTAGTGCTTTTACTTTTTGAAGGATTCAAAGGAGTTTTCTGAAGTGTGTTTCATTTTTTTAAATACATTGCTCCTATTCCCAATTAGCTATTTCTGGTCTGTAGTGAAATCCCCTGATGAGTAGAAGGGGATTAAATTTCTGTAAATCTACCATTTATGAACTTGTGAGTGGCTAAATGATGTTGGCCTTTCACCTAATGGCTGGTTGTGCCTTACGTGTCTGTATGGTTTGCTGTGTTATTCCTCTGCTCTGGTGTTATTGTTTTTACTAATTTTGCATAAGGTACATTCTGGCATGGTTCTAAAAATCTGATCCAAACAGTATGTGAGCACAGCTGACCGTCTGCTTGATTGAATGTCTTCCAAGTGCAATTTTCAAATTTTCTTTCCTCTGGAGAAATGGGGAGGGAAGAGAATGAGCTTTCCCTCCAATCTGGGATAGCATCTTCATTTTTGACCAGCTTGAGAAATTCATCCCTACAAAAGAGAAAGGTCATTTCCTAGCTCAATGCTACTCAAGAGTCTGGATGTTCTTGAAAGGGTGAGCTGTCCCTGAAGTCCCTCTAGGTCACATGAACTACTGAATAGCATTCACAAAATTTTGAGATTGTGTCTGATATCTTGAAATGTGTTTCAAACACAAACCTGAAATAGATGTAGAAGTTTTCTTTGGATTCAGCAACATTTGCAAAAAGCATGTGTTTTGCATTTTCTCTTTATTGATCTAAATAGCTGCACAATATTCAAGTTGATAGAAAATGGAGCTCTGTATAGCTGGCCTTAGTGCAGCTTCCATTCTACTTTCTGATAATTATTAAATATCTTTCATTAAAGTTTGTCTGGAGACACTGATTGTCCAGAATAACAGGCTTACTGACAGCACAGCAGTTTCTCCGGTTATATGATACTCATGCACAAACTTCCACTAGTCACCATCTCAACTGTAGGTGAGCTAAGAGCCAAGGTCCCATTGACTTTCAAATGCAGTCAGGGATGTTTCCTCCCTTCAGGCTCTAGGACAGACAATCATTCATCAGAGTATTGCAGATGTACTTGATTCCCATTCAAAGCTTTCCTCTGCTCGTGCCAATGCTATGTAAGAGCAATATAGACAAGGCTATTGTAGTAAGAGATATGTATGACCTGACCTGATTTGGGTAGGGCTATGCAATGGTCAACATGTCCTTGAAGGTTTCTTTTATGACCTGTGCGGAACAGCCAAGGATCGTGCTCATTTCAAACACCCTGTCACCAGTGATATTTGCTGCCTGTTACCCTTTACTGAGAGTGGCTTTTCCAGAAGGGGTGCTTCAGACACCCATAGTCTACTCTGAGCACTTGTATACTACAAACAGAAACATAGTACAGGCAGTACTCTGCAAATGTAAACCTAGGTACAACATCAGAACAAAGCCTCTATCCAAACTGGACTGCAGCTCCCAGAGGCTTTTCTCCTTACTGCTGCCTGAGTTGAAGGAATGGCATCCCTCCTCTTCAGGCCTTCTGCTCAGAGCTTACTCACCCTATTAGATCTCTATAGGGCTCACCTAATGCTCACCTAACAGCCAGCCACCCTTCTATAATCCTGCCTGAGTTCCTGTGAGTTGCCTCAGGAGGAGTTTATAGCTCTTGCACCTTCATTGTGGACCAAGATAGGTCTTCTGCTGCCGCCACTCATACTTGGTTCTGGGACAAAGCAAAAAAGATCCACCCAAAAAATAAGAGGCTGCCCCCTGTGAACTGTACAGAGCTGTGTTATACGCTGGAACAAACATGGTGGCAGAGCACTTTTAAAGCACCTTCCTACTTGATTAAGAAGGTCAAGTTCAAGACTTGCTCTGCAGATATACTGGAGACTCTGAGCTGATCTAGCTGAGGTTAGCTGATGCTAGGCAATTGTTTCTCCACAGACTCTCAACTACAGTGTCCTGCTTTCAACAGGCTAGCCTACCTGGACCCTGGGCTTAAGAAGATTAAAATTCAAGAATCAAGAATCCAGAGTCAGTGACCAAAATGACCCCTGTTGGCCTTGAAACACAATAATTCTTCCACAATCTCAAATGTCCTTGTAGCTAACAATGGATGAGAAGTGTCTCTAGCAGGCACAGCAGCAGGCAGCTTGAAATCGTCTCAACAAAACTTGCATAACCAGTTAAGTTTCTATACCAGAGTAATACCTTTACTAAGAGTACTGGAAGTTGTTTGAGTGCTGTAGCTATTTATATCCAGTAAGGATTTCCCCAGAAAAGAGAACATGAAAGATGATCTTGTCCTAAAATGCCTGAGTTCAATGGAAAGTGAGCAATGAGCATTTTCTCTGGAAAACAAAGGATTTGCAATCTTTGCAAGCAATTGGGATCCCTTCATGATGTATTCAACAGAACATTTCTGGTCAGGCATTTTATAATGCTTTTGACTACTATGATGATGTAAGTGGTAGAAGACAAAAACAGATTGATAAATGTATTAGCCTTGAAAGTAAAATTCATCCCTGGTCACTCTGCTTGCAAATTTCAAGAACAGATTTAGCTGTCACCTGTTGATATTGAAACTACTGTAATCAAGAACACAGCATAATGCAATACCAAGAAAAATGTTAAGAACTGAGTCCTGAATCTCTGTTTCTGAAAGGACGAATTCAAAGAACCTTATTTGTTTTTTCCTGATTTCAGTGATTCATTGGACTTCTGCTTTGTCCCTTAGAGTACAAATCCTGTATATTTTAGTGGGAGAGTAAGCAATTTTCAAGGGCACTTTTCCACCCTAACTGAGGAGGAAAGTTAGTGATTACTCACAGATATATATCATGTTACCAAAATGTCTACCATTGCCATAGGGTATTGACTACCCCATGATTTTCACCTGTGCCTTATGGGTTAGTGAGTCTGTATATGGAGGGGAATGAGAGCAGCTAACCATCACACAGCAGCAGTCTTTTAAAAAAAGAAAAAAAAAAAAAGCATTCTGCCTGAGAGCAAAATAATAAACCAAGAACGGGCAACAGTCAGACGGTTTTAGCTTTTTCTTGGGTAAAGTGCTGTGGATATAGATTAACTTTGTTTGTTCAATATTTACTATATTTTCCTTTTACGTGCTCTGAAACGAGGACTGGAAGCACTTTGCTAAATGGATTGAAATTATCCTAGCTTCACAGCATGCCTTGTAAGTGCCTGGTACTGTCTTTGGCTGTGCTGTTTTGCAACTACATAGAGCAACATCCTTTCAGGGGTTTCCATAGATTCCCCTGCCCCTGCTATGGCAACAGCACACTCTCAGCTCTGCTCCTTCTCAGTGCTGGAGGTCTGTTTGCATCAGAAAGATGCTGCTCCTTGGGAATCAGGCCATCCCGATGGGTCTGAAAGCTCAGACCTGCCCGGGAGCAGAGTCCCCTCAGAGTTTATGTGACCCCAAAACAACCACTAGCTGCTGCCAGGTGTATGAGGCACCTGAGCTTTGGCATCTCGTTCATGAGGCTGAGTTTGCCCTGGGAGTAGGGAGCAGGCCACTGCAAGTCTCTTCATGGGACTTTGACCATCTGTACCACTTCCCTCTACGCAGCATGGTCTTCAGATCGGGGTTTCCTTGTCCTAAAAAAAGCAGTGCTGACACCATGGAAGCTGGAAGAGATATTGCAGCCTCTCCGTGGCACAAACCCTACTGTTTTCAGAGGCAGAAGGACTCAATGACCTCATGTAAATCAGATACACCTCTGTCCATTTATTGTCTCAGCTCATTGATTTTAGGATCTGGTAAAAAAAAAAAATCTAAACTCCAGCCATAGACATTTTGTCCACAATCCCATGTTTCCAACAATTTTTCAGATTTTTTTCTGTGTCTAAGACTTTTAATTATGGGCTAATTGCACAGCACCTGTGGGCTATTACCTCCTCCATCCCCCTATGCTGGCAAATAATCCCTGTGACAGCCTCTTTATGGGAATCATTGGCAAAGCATTGCTGATATTTTCTTAAATTTTGGAATCTGGTAGATATCTAAGGGAACAACCTGCACACCTGTACACTACTCTCCATCCCAAATAAATGGAGAAAGTTCCCACTTAATCCAGGGGGGCAAGAGCAGGTGGTGGGAGACCTCATTGCCGTTGCACCCGTACCCTGTCCTCCTAGTAACTTTTGTACGGTTTAGGGCCCAGAGATGGAACGACTTTTGCATTCACTGAATTCTAAGTCAACGTGTATAAATGTCTGTTGATTTAATGTTTCTCTTTAACATTACGTGGAGGGAAGCTGCCTGAGGCAAATACAGTACTTAGAGGTGCAGTGTTACCGGAAACCTGTGGCCAGGCAGCCRGGCATAGACCATCCTCCCTAGCAAACATCTCTTACTTCGTTTTCCCCTTGCTGCCTTGAGTTTGATGTGAGCTTTCTTTGTTTACGGTATCAGAATCACTGATGAAGATAAATATTGGAAAGAGGAGCTGAGAGAGGTGCAAAGGTAGCGTTTGGCCGATCCTCAGAGAGCCTACACCTTCCCTCCGACCTTCACGCGATATTGATGGTTTCATAATGGCCATGCAGGAATATGGGATCAAAGGGAATATGTGAGTGTTATTGGTTCTAACTACCCAAGCTTAGCCATGCTTTTAACTTTAAAAGCCTTGGAGAAACAGCTTCTGTTTTGTTTTACATTTCATCTGATACAGCTTGCCTTAGTAGCCAATTAGCATTTCGTGATTGCGTGTAATAATCCTGCGTGCTCAGGCTGTGCGCTCTGTGTGTTTCTGAATGCCGTACGTCAGGCTGAGGTGTCACACTGGAGGCTGTGTTCCCGGTCCTGTCATCTTCAAAACACAATGTGTTAGGTCATCACCGTTAAGTAAGCCTTCAGGTGTTCAGTCTGGTAAAGTTGCTTTTTTTGGTTTTATTGTTTGGGTTTTTTCATTACTATATTGAAAAAAATGGGATCTTTATTCTGTAGAGGAGATCTTCTAGTAAAGGAGATACTGTGGGGTATGGTTCTTTTCAGACCAGAAGTTAAGATGCTTTTGTAGTCATGGATGGAAGAGAAAAGGGAAGAGGAAAGAGGTTTGAGCTTTTTTATTAATCTGTAGCTTATAAGACTCCATTTTGTGTGCCTATGGCAATAACATTTGAGGACATGCTTTTTACTGTCATTTCTCAGTATTATATATACCGATCACTAAACTCTCCAGAAATTAATATAGTTTGCTAACCACTTACAAAGTAGTTGTTGAAATGTGCAAGCGATAAACCAGCAAAAACATGCACCAAAACCAGTGTTTATTTCTGTTCCTTTAGTTAATTCCTTTTCCCTGTTCCTCTTGCTACAGAAAATGGTGGTTGTGACGGATACCATCTGCATGCCAGGAGAAAGGAGCAAGTCCCCAAATCCCTGGCTGCAAAGTTTACATGCAAAAAGTGTCTCCCTCCCCTCCTGTGCAGCGGAGCTGATTCGTAGCTGTCAGCCAGCCCGCAGGACAGCTTGTACCCCCAGAGCTGGGAGCTTGTTTGCTTTTCAGCTGCTGCCTGCCCTCCAGCACGCTTGCTGATGTGCCCCAGCAGGCTTTGCTCCTGCCAGTCCCAACAGGAGCAGGGCTCAGAGCTGCCAGGTTGCATCTGCATCGCTGCAGGTGGGTAAGCAGTGCGGGAGCTGGGGGGGTCCCAGGCTCTTCAGGTAAAGGCAGGAAATCTAGACAAGGAGGGGAGCGTAAATGCAGGCTGGAGTATAAATGCTGGCCCCGACTGGGAGGAATCAAAGGGAAGCAGCTGTTTTGAATGGGGAATAAAAGAGCAATGCTGAAGTGGTTGTGAAGTGGCTTGCGTTAACTGGAGAAGGGGTAATGCTGGTTGCAGGCAGTGGCAACTTTGCAGGCTCCACAAAGCAACTATTTCCTTGTGTTGCTCCCTGTCCTTTGGGATGCAGAATAGCTCTGTGTATGCTGTCTTTTTTTTTTTTTTTTGTCTTTTTTTTTTTTTCCCGATTCCCCTTTTTTTGTTGTTGTTGTTTTGGGGGTTTTTTCTTCTTTTTTTTTTTTTTTTTTTTTTTTTTTTGAAATCTCCAGCTTTGAACCCATTTTGGTTCAGCCTGTGGCGATTTCCCTGCCTGGAGAGGCGGCTCTGAAGGAGGACTGAAAACCTGGCACTTGAGTTTGCAAGTGAGTGAGACAGTTGGCTCCCTCCAGATGTGAGTAGGGGTGTAAACTTTCACAGTGGCAAGGTAAACTGCTGAAGGGTTTGGGGAGCTGTTTCAGAACATGAACCTGACCCCTGAGCTAACACAACAGCGGAGAAGTCCCCAGGGACCCTTGCAGGACCAGATGTCAGTCCATGGAAATCAGTTTTATACTGATTTTCAAACATCTGCAGTGTGTCTGGTTAATGGCAAGCGGATGTATTTTATGCTTTTCAGGCTACCTGTTGCTAGTTTCTTTATTTGGCTGTATCAATACGGAGATGGATATGAAACAAACACAGATCTCTTTGTGGACAATCTACCTATGGGTAGAAATGTTACTTTAGTTGAACCCCTGTCTTGCAATGAATAATTCAACCATCCGTAACTATATCCATGTTTAAACATGGTTACTTACCACTGCCTTCTGTCAGCGTTCAGCTATTAAAATAGCAACAACATATAGTAATTTGAGCCAGCTTTATATTAACCTGTGTGTGGTTTATAAGAGATACTCCTTGAACGGTTTCTGATGGTCAACAACCACTGTAAATAAATGTCAAGGTCTACTTCATTTATGAACGATCATTAAAAATCATTGGTTGACTTGGCCTGAAACATGAATGAAAGATACTTACTTTTTGATCTCCTGAATTCTGTTGTGTGATACAGGGCACTGGCTCTTTCAGGTGCTGTCACTGTAAGACATCGCTCTCAGCTCTGACAGCTCTGTGCAGAGAATGCATTACCTGCACACGTGGGATGATGCACAGAGGTGTCTCCACGTTAAAACGCGATGCATGCCAACGTCACTGAYTACCAAGCCAAAGCCTGCTGCAAAAGCTGGTGTTGTGCAGAACACGGATGGTTTATTAGCAGAGCTGCGCTTTTATAGAAAGGGCATTCAGGAAAAGTACTTATAGTCAGTATTTACAAAAAAACTGGGAAACAACAGGACTGCCTGTTGCATGGATCTAACTGTTCCTTTACCTGAGCTGTCTGAGTGCTGGCGAGTCTTATCTGGTGCTGTTTATGGGGGAAAAAATAGTGGATGTTCCCAGGGTGGTACCTGGAAAACCACTGGGCAGATAGGATAAGAGGATCTCTTAGGATCCACTCAGGGCTTCTCTTAGGATAAGAGGAATCATACAGATAGAGTAGTGTGTCCTTCCTCTTAAGCACATCCCATAGTGTTCCCCAAGAGCAAGGAGCTGAGGTGAGATCTATATTTTACTTTGCTTCCAGCTTACTGTGCTCCTTGACCAAATCATTTAACTTCCTCATGTTTCAGCTCAGCTATCTAAAGAAATGCATACTTACCAGAAATGTGCAAGAACTTAGCTACTATGCACATTGAATTGAAGCGCTGGTGATGAGTATGATATATAATTTTACACCTTATACACATACAGATTTAAACTAACTGTAAACCAATTTTTGGAATAGTACATGGGAAACCCTGCTCCAGAAACCACTTTAGGTCACTATCAGGTACCTAATTTCCTCGTACTTTTTCTAGAAAACAGCATCATGGAAGTTGCTAGTTTCTGTAGTAAAGGTTGACAGAAATGAGTCTCAAATGCCTACAGCTAGTAGAAATAGTAGTAGTAGAAATGTTACTAGTATTTCTACATTTAATACTAATAAAACTAAAAAAATTGACAAGATGATAGTTGCAAAATCTGTATAGAAACAGAGAATTCTCCCTCTAAAAAAGTTCCATTTCCTATAAGAAAGGTTCAACTCATTTCTGCATCTGCAGTTTATTCTGCATTTCTGCTTTGCTCTTAAATACACACTACTTTCACCAAGCTGACAGCTGAGTCCCTGTGCCTCCTACAAAAAGAATGGGAGAGCATCCTTTGCCATCCTCTTAGTGTATTTTACAACAGCTAAAACATGCAGTAAGCAATTTGTTCAGCTTAATCAAAGGCCAGTTTCTCCATTAATACTTTCCCATGACACTGAATGAAGTGGAAGAGTTTTGAAGGCTTCTGAGGTTTACATCAGGAACAAATGCAAAACTGTGGAAGGTGCCTTGCTCCTTGCAATATCGATCGTGTAGCCTTTCAGAGGGAACATTTCCAATTTTTTTTTCAAATAATTAAAGTATAATATTTTACAGCCTGATAAAATTTACAGGGACCCTTGGCAAGTAATTATAGTGCTTCTTTAAAAGAGACCCCATAAAAGATGCATGATTAGAAAGTTAAGGATCTGGATAGAATTACAACGATGTGACAAATAATTTACAAGCGATAAACCATCCCAAGGAGAGGGGGAGGGTGATTAAAGGAAAAAGGGGGAAAGACACATTAAACTAACCAGTGATGAAGTCTCACAATTAAAATAATAAATTTCCCCCCTGTGTTTAGTGTTAAGTTTTTGTAACTACAAGTTGCTGTGCTTTGGCTGGAGAAAAGATTCTCTCTGGCTAGAAAAGCTCTAGCTTAATGTTGATGTGAGGCATTTCTTTTCATCAGAGGTTGTTCTGAATTTGGCGCAGTAGCTCTCATTTTATTACATGCTTAAGATAAATATTCTGTATAGATGTTCGGCAGTACTAATGATCCCTAAGATTGTGGAACAGTAGCTTGGAGGATTTTTATCTGCCTCCAGATGTTGGCTGAACTCATTTTTTATAGAGCACATTTATTAGGTTTCAGCAGAAAAAAAAGAAAAAAACCAGTGATGGATTCCAGCTCAAAACACCCCCAGATTTGGGGAAAATGCAGGTTTGGATATGGATTTGAACTTTGATGGTAGAGCCCATATTTACAGGAGGTGAAAGGCAACTGTGACAGAATGAATAAGGGGAAAAAAAACTTTCTCAGTTTTTTCTCACCTTAATCACTCCCCCTTACAAAAATATCAAGGTCAAAGAGTATGTTTGTCCCAGTGCTAACAATCGGTACCAGCACCAGACCTACAACAAGCGACTGCTGCAGCTGTGCTAGGCTCAGCTGTGCTGAGCCCGGCAGGTTGGGGGGGATCCCAGCTCCCACCCACACGAAGAGATGGAGAGCACATGTACAAAATGGGCTTCCCTCACAGGGGAGACGAGGTGATACAGAACATGACATTCGCCTGTGTGAAAGTCTTTTCACAACACAGGGCAATGCAAATAGCACCTTACACCAGGCTCAAGTGAGCAGCAGAGGATCCATGTRGATCTTCCTACTCACCTTTCCCCTCACGTGGACAGCAAAATAAGTCACAACCCAATCTGTAAAGAAAACTTCGTTAATTTTAATTCCAATGTTGCTTCTGTCTTCTGGAGCAGCAGGACCTTCAAAGAAAATAGCAACATGTTGTTCTGGGATTTCTAGATGATTTACAGAGCACRGAGACTGATTCTCCACCAGATAATCAGTTGCATCCCTCATTGCTTTAACAAAGGTGTACCTCCTTTGAGTCAGTCTATATTTTTATGTTGTATATATAATCTATTTATATTTTTATATTTTTGTTTATATTTTATACACTTTTATATTTTGCTTTGACAACTCCAATTAATATCTAAGAAGCTTGAGTAACTTTGTGAGAAAGGGATTTTTCTGCCCTGTTAACACATGAGATAGATAGCCTGCAGCCTTTTTAAAGGTATTGCATTTTTTCATTGCAGCCCCAAATGGGCACATTTAGTTAGTGGTGACTCCACATCAGATCATCTGAAATGCTCCACGTCCTGGCACTGGGGATTTTACTCTGGCCCTTTTGTATCTAAAGAAGTTTTGCAAAGGAAAAATCTAATTCAAGTCAGGCTGAACACTGAAGGTGTAGGAGCATAAATTTGACACCAGGTTGATTTTAGTGCGCTGCTGATTTATCCTGCAGTAATTGCAGAATCAAGCACATTAATCAGATTGATTTGTGCACATCTGTTTTTCAAAAAAACAGATGTTGATCAGATGAAAAAGAAGTGCAATTCTCCTTACACCGACTGACGTAAATCAGGAGTCAAATAATTGAAGGTACCTGCAATAGATGCCCATGGCAATGAGAGAAGAATGATACCTGAGGTCTCATGTTCCTTAAGAAGCCCATTTTGGGGCTCACTTTATTTTATTAAATCACTCATGTGAGTCTCCCCAGCTTCTCTACTTCACTGGTAGCAGAAAGGGCACTCAATATTTTTGTGAGACTTCTGGCGAGACCTAACCATCTCTTCTCGTATCCTATAATGGCAAAAGTGGAAAGAATATTATAAAATCTTTCCCTTCTGAGCATATCTGATAATTCCTCTTTAAACCCCTTTATTGGGGCAGGCTCTAATTTATTCACAAGTAACAGTGGATTAACGGGAATTGGAATAAAGTGGATTTTTGCAAATAAAAATCGAAATGACTCTACTTCTCTAGAACTAGCAAAACGCTGTGGGCTTAACACCTCCTGAAGATGAACTGAGGAAATGATTTCAAGGCCTTAGTTGTCACTTGCAATATCAATCAGACTTCACCTTCCCCATGGCCTGAGCGTAGTACAGTCAGCGAATAAAATCGGAAAGAGAGAAACTACAGGAAAAACTACAGAGATTTCCCAAAGAAACACCTTTTCTGCTTCTCTCATTCTAGCCCTAGGATCCAAATGTTGTAACCCTGTTGCCATATTCTTGCGGTTTGTTGAGTGGAAAATGCACATGTGTTCAAACAGCTGTATTGTTAGAGGCTCAATCCTAAATGTAGTGCAACATCTGTAGGACAAGGGAGAGGTGTCAACTGAAGTGTATAAACCTCGAGCTAATGATACGGCGCTGTGTTGACAAAGCCTTCTGTTGGAGCTGAAATTTTCCTCAGCACAGAGTGGCAGGCGGTTCGACGTTTTCCAGACGTTCAAAGGGACACCTTCTGTGGGATTTCTCCTCCTTTCCTGCCRGCGCTTCACACACTGAGATCCCTGGGACTTGAGAACCGGCTTCTCAGCTGCTCTGCAGCAGCAGATTGCAAGATCTCGCCTTTTGGGGGCTGTTTGTTAGCACTGTGTCTTCTGAGCAGCTTGAAAGTGGAATTTTGTTACTCTCAGTCCTCCCCTTTTCTTTGAAGGATTCATACAAGGGTGAGCTCAGGGGTAATGCATGCCCGAGCTGCTCTCACTGCAGTCATGGTGCCACATTCATAACTCCTGCGCTGAAAGGCACTGGTGGCCGGGGCAAGGGAATTGTCTCCAGAATTTTTTGAATGAGACACAACTGGCATGCTCTGAAGCCAAAAAGCCTCTTGTGTAGCAAATAAGCAAATTCAGAAGATGCTTTTCCAGTTGAAATATATACACACACTTCTTTTTTTCTTGTTTATTCTCATTTGCAAGAACTGGTGTCCTGGTTCCAGCTGGGACAGAGTTAACTTTCTTCCCAGTAGCTGGGGGGGTGTGCTGTGTTTTGGGTTTGGTATAATAGGAGCGTTGATGGCCCATTGATGTTTTGTGTGCTGCTGGGTGGTGCTTGCACCGGGGACTTTTTGGCCTCCCATGCCCTGCCAGGTGCATGGGAAGCTGGCGAGGGGAGCATAGCCGGGGTGGTTGAYCCAGCTGGCCAATGGGGTATTCCATACCATGTGACGTCATGCTTAGTATAAAACTAAGGGGGCGGGGKCTGGCGTCACGGGACGGGCTCTCGCGTACCTGGCTACGTGTCGGTCGGCGGGTGGTGAGCAGTTGCATTGTGCATCACTTGCTTTGTATATTCTATTATTGTTGTTGTTATCGCTGTTATTGTTACTGTTCTACTTTGTTTTATTTCAATTATTAAACTGTTTTTATCTCAACCCATGAGTTTTCCTGCTTGTGCTTTCCCGATTCTCTCCCCCATCCTACCAGGGGCCGGGGCGGGGGTGAGCGAGCGGCTGCGTGGTGTTTAGTTGCTGGCTGGGGTTAAACCATGACAGTCCTTTTTGGAGCCCAACATGGGGCTCAAAGGGTTGAGATAACAACAGATTAACTAGAGTGTATTAAGGAATTTATATCGGTTAACAGTTGCTGGTCACAATATTGATTCATCTGTTCTCGAAATTAATTTATCTGATCTGCACCATGCTCTCGTTTTTGCTGTACATGTTAAAGATTGGTGTTGGTTTCTGTGGTCTGCTGTGCTCTGCAGTGATTAGTGATGTTTTGCCTGGGAGATCTGTTATTAAAACACTGGCATTGGGCATTATTTGGTATCTCGGTTTTGTACTGCAGCCGTTAATGTACTTCGGGTATCACCTCATGGAGACAATCAGCAATTATACCTCTTCCTCTGAGAGGTTTTTTATGGAGGAAATACAGAATGGCACCTTCGCTACCTTCCTCTATGATGTTTTCTCCTTTGTTACAACAACTTGTCAGTACCTTGAACATCCCTGGGTAGTTAAGATRYAYCTATTGGTATTKCYTGGSAATATTGTTYCAGTTTTGTCTAAGGTTAATAAGCAATTTAAGAATATCATGCAGAGATCTGCCCCAAGGCTGGATAGTTATGAGTGGCAGGGTGTGTGGGATAGCATGGGCAAATGCCTAGGACGGTGGGCAAATGCCTAGGACGGTGGGCAAATGCCTAGGATGGTGGGCACCTCCAGTGTTTTGGAACTTCACCCCTGAACAAGTGCAGAACCCTGAAAAATTAGTAGAATATTTGGAAAAAGTATGYTGTCACCCTGGCARTTYKAGGGAGACACAAATCACTGCAATGTGCTGGGGCCTGGCCCATGCCTACCGAGCCCTGTTTAACACCATTCAGAACCCTCAAGGGGAACAAAAGGTCTCTGGATCTAACGACAAAACAACAGGCACGGCGGCTACCCCAACCCCCATGGCTGGCACGGCGGCTACCCCAACCCATGCGACAGAGAACCAACCCGTGCCCGTATCAGTCGCCCCTACACAAAAAAGAAAATACACAAGGAAATCAACTCRTTTAGTAAGGGATGGAAATGAACCAGGGCCATCACTCGAACAGGAGGAGGAAGAGGCAGAACCCGTAAATGAGTTGGTAACCACCCGATCCCTATCTCTGAGTGAACTGCGAGATATGCGAAAAGATTTCAGCCGTCATCCAGGCGAGCACATTGTCACCTGGCTGCTCCGATGCTGGGATAATGGGGCCAGTGGCCTGGAACTAAAGGGTAGGGAAGCCAAGCAGCTGGGATCTCTTTCTAGGGAAGGGGGCATTGACAAAGCGATTGGGCAAGGGGCACGAGTCCTCAGCCTCTGGAGGTGACTCCTGTCAGGCATGAAGGAAAGGTATCCCTTCAAGGAAGATGTTATATGTCACCCAGGCAAGTGGACCACCATGGAGAGAGGTATCCAGTACCTGAGGGAATTAGCCATGCTGGAGGTGAACAATGAGCAGCTACCCAAAGATCCAGATGAAGTCAAGTGCACCCAACCCACGTGGCAGAAGCTTGTATGGAGCGCACCAGCATTGCATGCCAACTCATTGGCAATAATGACCTGGAAAGATGGAGAGGAACAAACGGTGGATGAATTGGCTGGCCAACTCCAGCAATATGAAGAAAGTCTCTCCTCCTCCCTATGGGCCTGYRTCTCYGCTGTGGASAAACTGTCTCRRGAGGTCCAGCAACTCAAAGAGGATATGTCCTACTCCCCACCTGCACGGGCCAGTATCTCAGCCATTAGGAGTAAGCGTCCCTCTGCTCTAGAGAGAAGATATCGTGGATACACACCCCGGCACAACCTGTGGTTTTACCTGCGTGACCACAGAGAGGACATGAGGAAGTGGGATGGAAAATCTACCTCGACCCTAGAGGCACRGGTACGTGAATTGCAAGGAAAAACAATCAYAAAAGGGGGTTCTTCCAGGAAAACTGCTGCTCCAGTCGCCAGGGAGCAGTTCCCCAGACAGAGYAGAAGGGCTGATTCCACTTCCGATCTTAATGAAGGGACTCCTGATTCGTACTTAGAAGAAGTGGGTAGCGAATACGATGACCAGGATTAGAGGGGCCCTGCCTCCAGCCAGGTGGAGGAAAGGGACAACCGGGTTTACTGGACTGTGTGGATTCRGTGGCCTGGCACATCAGACCCACAGGAGTATAAGGCTCT